>CAIGRO010053238.1:0-17299 GCA_903798355.1 Fraxinus baroniana
AGCAGAGCTTGAGGTACAGATGTGGGGTTCACAGATACCTCACAATAGGGGGGTGGGTGGGATTTTTTTGTCAATTTTTATTATCATGCGGGACCCACTCATGTGAGTATAGGTAAACATTCTGTAAACATTTTTTCTGTACATTAAAAATTATTGTATTTGATTAGTGTTCTGTCCACAATGGCAAAAACATTGGAAACATTGTCCCGCCTAGTGGTGGCAATCGAGCCTAACGGCTCGTCGGCTCGTACTGTAGACGTCCACGAGCCGCTCGGGCTCGTAAAAAAACGAGCCCTAGCACCGTAGCACGAGCCGAGCAGGGGGCTCGGTAGACGAGCCGCTCGGCTCGTGGCTCGCATAATTTATTAAAGAAAAAAAATTAAGGCTGAAATAGTGGATATAACCATATAAAAAAAAATTCAAAAACCGTACGAGCGGCGAGCCGAGCTCGCCCAATTTCCCATGAGCCGAGCTCGCCCGAGTATGGGCCGAGCCGGTTCGGTCCATTGCCACCTCTAGTCCCGCGTCTTCTTATTTTTTTATGTTATAATTTTAAATTATATTTATAAAATAAAATAATAGTAAAAATAAATAAGTAAGTGGAAAAGTTAGAATCCACCACCCCTGACTCGTCTCGCTTCTCGAAAATTCTCAGCAAGAAGGGGAGGATTGCTTTCGTAATGTATACGCTCCATTAGAAAGTCTTTTTGAATAAGGTAAGTGTAGCTCCATTAGAAAGTTAGACGTGTAATTGTACTTCGACCCAGTATCGTTTTCCATTAATTGTTTCGCATCCCAAATTAGATAATGCCTCGTTAAATCCAAATTTAAGGTAATCTAAAGCGATTGAACAACACGAGAAAGATAAGGAATTCTACTTAATTTTTATATAAATAAATATAATATTAATTCATGTTTTTCCAAAGAGAAACACGACTTGTATAACGTTAATAAAAACTACTGTGGGCCACAGCAACATAGCGTTTCACCATTGTCTTGTTTAATACAGGCGGCATCGTTAAACAGTCTCTTTATGCATTCCGCCAAGCATTTTTCCTTCCCGAAGCGCGGCGGACATACAGAGTAGCAGAAAGGGTCCACTATTGCAGGCTTTTCACCTTCAAACAAATATCGCATTAGTTCCCTAAGTTTTTCATTTTAATAAAGAGAGATCGATTGTGGAATAAATTAAACATACCGACGTTGAAAGCAGTGGCAGCCACAAAGACAGCAGAAAGAATGATTAGATATTTGACGAACTCCATTTGTTACTTATGATGGGGTTTAAGGATGATGGATGGTGTGTATTTTTATAGTGTTATTGGACAATTAAGATTATGTTAATAATTCAATTTATTGCTAATTTAACCAAATATCTGCAAAGTCAGAACCTATTTATTGCTAAAACCAATTTTCTTTTTATACAAAAATTCTTCGTATATGAAAAATATAAAAAGATAAAACTTGTATTAATTAGAGAAAATTCATAACTCCGAAGTATTATAATCATGATAGACAATGAGGATTAAAAGTCGCAGTTGTCATTGAACTTAAACATTCTCCGAGTTGTCACTTATTTTCTCTAAATGTTTTTCAATTTCCATTTAACTCTAAAAGATTATCAAGTTGTCCGTTTTAAAAGTTAATGAATTTGATGTCATTCTGTCTACCTTGTCATTGTTAAATTTCAAAATGGTGAGTGATGAATGGGAGTCACTTTTAAAATTCAATGGCAAATGGGATGTAAAAAATCAGTTGTAACATGGAGACTTTTCAAAGTTCAATTGCAAGTTCTTCCTTGATTTTAGGATGAAATTAGTCTAGTGTTATTAATGTAATTGAATTTATTGCCGCTATTACAGTAGAATAAGACTTTATTTCATCAAGGTTCCGTTATTATAATGGCAGCGAAGAATTTTTTGTTTTTTTTTTGGTACCCAGGTATCCCAGCTTAGCCAGACTAATTTCCTGGACCACCAATCACCGGCCCCTCAATAACTGGCGGAGGTAAACCGCGGGTTATGCCCAAGTTGATCAGAGTTCGAACACCCCTTATACTCATGACCCCAAGGGAACCTTCCTTCATGGTTATTACATCACCAAGCTGCTCCAACCAATATTGATTATTACATCACTTAATTGCTCCAACCAGGAATCGAACTCCCCACACTGAGGTTGCAAGCCCAGCAATGCCCTTCCTTTGCCAACTTGAATGTGCCCCGAGGGGCAGAATGTTTTGTTTTTTAAAATGGTGTCAAATTGCTTCAAGTAAGTTTACATTCATCAGCCATGGCACAATCATCTTCCGTCGTCCTCTCCTCCAGAAATCAAATTCCTACTGAAATAGCGATCCTCAAAATTAATTGTTAAAATGATTGAACACAAAATAATTATTCTTCTCTCTTTTTTTATATTTTTATGTAAAATGACCATTTTATCCTTTCTAAAATTGATCAAAATGTAATCAAACTCATTTTTTCCAATCAGTTAATGGACCTCTAGACGGAGATGATTTCCGTCTAGAGATCCTTTAATGTTTACACCATTCGTCACTAAAATGTGTAAAATTTCAATTTGACAATGTTAATGAATGCACATAAAGGATGCTATGTCATACTAAGTTATTTTTCTCTAACCAAGTGACCAATGGTGTAAATGTTATAAACTTCGACAAGGACCAAAAAATACTATAATTTAACTTGAATGGTGAGATTGACACAAATTTCGATGGGTTATTGTTATTGAGTAATAAAGAAAAAAGAAGCTGCAACCATGCCTAGTGTTTCGTCCAGTCGCATGGGAATTAACTTCTATTTAAAACGTTTGATGCCAAATTCACAGCATGGAAGAGGGAGAAGGCAATACAAGAACACTTATTTCGCTGACTTGAAAACATGATGCAGCAACAAATACACAAAACCGTCGAGATACATCTTAAAATCAATTGTGACAGAGACAATCTTAATCACTTCAACAACCATGGCTACAGTTATTTCAGCACCGCCGTTACCTAATGGTAATGACCTTGCACATAACGTAAACCACAATACTTGCATATAGCCGGCTCATTCAGGTCAAGACATATGAACTCAATTGGATGCCCTAGTGCAGGATCATTGTCTGCCCTCGAAAGAAGGAAAAAGAAATATAAGAAAATGCAGGTAGTATAACAAAGGAGATCTGGGGATGGCAATCTCTTCACATTGTGACAATAACTTAAAAATGTTTTTAAGCAAACTAACCTCCTTCACAAGCAACAATCCGACCTTCAACTTTGATGGGTGGAACTTCATTGATTAATTCCATTGGAGATTTTTTGCTTGTATCCTAACAGAGCGGTACAGGAAAACACTTATAGCATAGGACTGGAGTAAATGGTTTCCACATGGCAAAGCAGGAAGAGTAATAGTTGAAGCTATAGCCAAATGCCCAAAATGAATAAATGAAATTTGCTGAAAACTATATGCATGAAAGCTTCAAAAGCACACAAACTGAGTGAATTTGAAAACGTGCATAATGACATTCCCTAAATCTGATAAAGAAAATACTTAGCTGTCCCAAATAATTGCTAGGTTTGTGGCCTATTTGGTACAGATTAAAGTCAAAGTCAAACAATCAATATTAACCACATCTTTCTTTGGTCCCACATCTTTTTAACCATACATTTCAAAAACTTCTATCACAATCTACTAAAAATCTAATTTTAATCCACACCAAACATCCTCTGTCTTATTTCCAAATCCTCAGAAAATCCACACGAAAAAAGAGAAATATATACACCTGAAGTGCTGTGATTCCTATTCATTGAATGGTATTCAGGCCAAACATAATTATAGATTAGATGAGATGAGTCAGAAAGTTATCTTCCTTTATTTGCCTAAGCTTCATGGTTCAAGTTTGTTGCTCCAACTAAGTGTTTTAGATGCTAAAGTCGCCAACCACATAGCAAGCACTGATGTAGATTGGCACTCACATATTGGCGTAGGATTCAAATACAGAGTTAAAAGGGTCCAAATTGAGACAAATTTCCAGTAGCTCGCATTAGAATAACCAAACGGATAGCCACGGATCTTCAGAGTCCATTTTTACTAGAGTCTGATCTCTTTTAACAAAAAAATTCTTGACATCAGAATTAAGTTGGTTAATTACAGTTTTTTTCTCCAATAACTGGAAAGAGAAATCAATAGTATTTGATGAATTACAAATCCTATAGTACAGCAAGTTTTCAGCTCTATAGTACTGTGATGATGCTTTCAAATTAGCTTTAGGGACCCCAAGTCCCCAAATGAAGCTTTGATAGCATTTAACTTCTATGAGGAAGGATAAAGCAACACATAAGCGTGAACACAAGGTGGTTCGGTCAGATTTCTTGAAAATCAGACCAAATCGATTCCCATTGGGAATTATGAAAATAGAACGATTGGTTCTATGGGCAAAAGCGGTGGTCCAGGCCAGTTCTACTGAATGAAATACAGGTCAAACATATCATTATAGGTTAGACGAAGTGAATCAGAAAGTTGTAGTCCTTTATCTCCCTAAATAATGGCTCAATGGTTCACATGTTGCACCAATTAAATGTTTAAGATGCTGCAGTTGTCGTCCATGGAGTAAGCAGTCATGAAAAGTTGCCACTCTCACAATTGCCTTATAATTCAAATATGAAGTTAAAAGGTTCCAAATAGATGAATATTTCTAGTAGCACACACAAAAATAACCACAAATCTTCATAGCCCATTCTCACAATCATCTTCTCTCTTTAACATAATAATTCTTAACTGCTCTGATAATAAACTAAGTTGGTATCTACATATGTTTCTCCAATTCTTGGAAAGAGAGAACAATTTTTGTCAATGCATTACAAATCATTTAGCTTGCTAGTGTACAGCTCTATAGTAGACCGGACATGCTTGCAATTTGCCTTTCTCAAACCTAAATAAAGCTTTCATTGTGTTTACAGATATTCTAAGAGGAAGGACGGAATAGATGATAAGCAACACCACACCAAATTTTTCAATAGTAAAGTCGTCTACGGTCTACCTAAGACACATTTGAAAGGTCCACAGGATAAGCTCACTAAAGTGATGTGATCTATATACTGTCACAATCTGCCAAAGATACTCCAGTGAATAATATACTGTCACAATTTGCCCAGATTGATCAAAAGAACCTTAAAAGCTGTTATCTAGCTTCTTTTTAAAAAATAATTTCCAGCCGTACGTGTCCTCTATGGCTATTGTAATCTATGGTGAAAGGGGGATTTGAAATAAGAAAAATAAAGATGAAAATCTTTTTAGCAATTAAGATGACGTTTATAATACTTTGATCTCAGATTTAAATCCAAAATTTAACTTCTTTTATTGGGATGAAGGGAGGTATACTTCCCCCTTGAATACAACAAATGAATAAATAAAATGAGCAAAAGACTAAATTACAGGTCTTTGGATCTAATCCTGAAATATTAACTTCACAATAAATAACATCCGGCAGAAGATCAGATACCAAAGTCAAGCTTTAAAAAAAAAAAAAAAAACCCAATCCTTACTGTTCCGAAATTTACACACTAAAATTGAAAATTTATTGTGTACCTATATACATATATTCATAGAGGGAGAGAGATTACCTGCATCCATTTGGCGGTGTGGGAGGTGATAACCTCGCTAGTAACGGCGTCGCTGAGGCATCGAGAGTTGGAAGGAAGAGTGGACGATCTTTGGATTACTATGGATTTCATGAAGTTTGTCGCCATTGCTATGCCCTGTCTTCTCCCGAACATCGCCATTGTTCTGAGTCCAAGCCCTAGAGCGAGAAATCCTTTTTATTCAGAAGAGATATTTGACAAAAACGTCTAGCTCAGAGTAAAGGACCTATTTTCACCACCTCTCTCCAACTCGGTCCGCTTTCAATAAACTCCCCTATTTTTTTCTTAAAGAAGCCTTACGGCGAGAGAGACGATAATTGTAGTCTTTTTAACCAAATGGATATACGAATGCGTTGATAAAAATAAAATTTGATCAAATAATAGCTGCTTAGAGTTGTTTGATTGCAATGGGTAAAAATAAAATATTTTACAGAAAATTTGATTTGTCTAGAAATTATTTTATTGAGAATTGTAATTAATTGTGTTTGATTGATACAATTTTTTATAAAAAATGTTGAAAGTTTGATGTCCGTTGGCTTCGTTTTTATAAAAATTGTCAAGGATATTGAATAAGAAATTTATATTTCTTGACATGATATCAAAGCTTTATATTTCTTAACATCCATTAAAATGATAATTTTTCGACCATTTGTAGAATTTGTTCCATTTACAAAAATAAATAAATAAATAAATTGAAAAACAAAATTATCATACCGAATACCATTCGTTTGGCTTTGTTTTGCATGAAAATTGTCAATAAAAGTGAAAAAAAAAAATTACAATAGTTGATAGAATTTGTTGCCATAGCTAGAAAAGAAAAAAGGGTTTGAAAATGAAAAACCACCAAAACCAAAAGAAAATCAATTCCATGAAATCAAGGAAAAGTGGTGCGTGAGGGCTACATGTGGAAAAAGATTTCCTAGGAAAACGTAATCCATCAAACATTCCATTTTGTGGAAAATGGAAAAGATTTTCACACTTCCATGAAAAACATTGCTTATCGAACACAGCCTTAAAAGAAGTTTGTCTAAGTTTAAAATAAAAAAAAGTTACGAAAACAAATTGTTGTATTATGATGTGTTTGAATCACATTATTTTAGAAGAATGTACTTTGAAATAGTAGATTGATGGAGAATGTGTAGTTAAAAAAAACGACAAAGTTATTGATGTGATAGAAAATATTATTTTATTTAAAAATGAATAGAAAAATAATAATGAAAATTTTAATGATGCTCGAACAAGGGCTAAGAATTTTAAAAAACAACAAACCAAATTTGTTTATTTTGTACTTGAACCTATAATAAACAAGAAAACATATATAGGGGGTGTGTGGTAGAGATTAAAATCAGATTAAAATTGAAAATATAACCGTTATTGTTGACTTTTATTAGACGGGTGAGGCCCAATAACGGCCATATTTTCAATTTTCATTGATTCAATTTTCATTGGATTTTAAGCCGTACCAAACAGGCCCATAATATAATAGAAACAATTTGAAACTCAATTGGACCCAGCCCGATCAACAACGGTTTGAAATATTTTTGGGTGCTTATAAATTGCAAATTCTATAACAATTATGCTACATATACATAACGATTTATATACATTAGGATCTGATTGAGTCAAAATTTCTTCAATCAAATGAAAAAATATTTTAAACTAACTTAAAAAATAGGAATTAAGTTTTGCCAAACATTAACGTAGGCTAATTTATTTACTAAATCCTCAAGTTACCTAAGAATCAAATTGAGACATCAAATTTACAAATCTTTAGAATCAATACTGATATTATAAAATCAAAATTAAAATAAATCTTAATTTAACTGAATATTAGTCACACAAGGGATTTTCAATGCAAGATGAATTGTTCTCTTCACTCTTTTATCAAATTCTAAACCCAGAGAGGTCCCAACACTATAAATCCCTTTCTCTTCCTCTTTCGGCACCACTAAGCAGTAGCCAATTCGGAAGGGGAAGAATCAGAAAAAATTCAATGGCATCATCCAACTTCTAATGATAAGAACATTAGATATCTCATAATAAAATATACAGGAAAAAAAAACCTTCGTGGAAATCAGCAGAGGTGAATAACTAATACACATACACAGATTACAAATGAAGCGCATATATATATAGAGTTAGGTGGTGTAGAATCTGATACGAAGACATGGACTAATGTTGCCATCGAGACGTGAGAAGTATTCCATAATTGTCTTAGTTGCACCAACGGATAAAACGAGCCCTAAAGGAGTTTGGCCTCGATCTCCTCCAAAGTAAGCCCTTTCGTCTCCGGTATAATGAAAAAGATGAATACAAGAGACAAGATGGCTATCCCCCCAAAAATGAAAAACAAAATTCCAGAACCCAACAAATCCTGTAATCAGAAGGAAATATGGAATAAATAAAAACTTTTTTGTGGAAACATTATGTTACCCATAAAAATTAAGAGAAGAGACACAGATATGTAAGGGTCGATTTGAAAATAAATGAATTACTAATCGTTGAATATTATTCTCGTGCGACTTAAACCAAAACTCAAATTAAATAACAAAGTTATAGAAGAATGGAAGAAAATATGCAAATTTTAATGTGTGATATCATCTACCAAAAGGCAACAGTTTTCTAGCTTTATAGTACTCCAAAAACGCAATACAATCCACTCACCAATGTCAGTGTTGACTAAACAGACGTAACTTACATCTAACTTTATATTTAGATTAATGCCATGTTTACTCTCCCCAACCTTAACAGTCGACGCAATGACATCTTAAGGTAGGAATAGATTCAAATCTCTCTTTGAGGGACAGTGGCCCGTCTTTTGGTCAACAGATTTTCTAAACAATGCAACTGTCTTATTAAACTCGCTAATAGAGCGTGTTGTATTCAGGAACAAGATGTAAATATTTCAGGTTAAAAACGGCTGGGAATTAAACATTAGAATAAATTCTCACCTTCAGAGGTGAAAAGGCAAATGTCACTAGAGCATTTGCTCCAAAATTCACAAGAACTGCAATACTTAATCCTCGTCCTCTTATGCGCAAGGGGAAAATCTCAGAAATCATTAACCAACCAATGGGACCAAATGATAACTGCAAGACAATACTTTACAAAAATTAATACTAAACAGTCCACGTATAATAAGTAACGGTAGGACACATGCAATCCAATTGAAAGTAAATACAACGAACTGCATATGTTACCAAATGAAATTTCTTGTTAGATTCGCAGAAACAAATTTACCTGTTACTTTTACTGTAGCAAATATATGTGACAATGCTATCCTACTTTGGCAAACTAAAATTATGCCATTTTAATTGCGTTCAAATAAACCAAAGAATGCGTCCACGCAAACTAATTAACTAAAGATAATGATTTAAGACACAAATAAATAAAATTTTACAAATACCTGGTAACATCCAACGTATAACAGCAAAGCAACAACTGCCACAGCTGGTATATCATCTAGATAAGTATAATAAGACCCCAGAAGAAATAGAGATATTACCTGTCAAATATTCCAAATAAAGCATGATATTAAAAAATTTGGTTTCGATTGTTGTTTTAAGCAGCCTCAACAAGTAGAAGGTGATGAAATGCATTCGATAAAAAAGGGATTTCATTTGTGAAAATGTGCTGATTCTTATTATTTTCAAAATATATTTTTCTCTTTCTTATTTTCAACCACACATTCTCCATCAATATACCATTCCAAAATGCATTATTACAATAAAATGGGCCTCAAACAAGCTCTATAATTAGGAATGATAACTTACCATGCCAGAAACACCTCCAAGTAGCAGAGGTCTTCTCCCTAATCTATCAACAACCAGGACTGCTACTCCAGTCATAATCAGCTACAGTGACACAGTTATCAAATTTTTGAGAGAGAGAGAAAAAAAAAAAAAGAACAATACAATACTAATGGGGGATGAAAGCATAAGATTAAATATTACAAATAACCGAATAAGGCGTAATCGAATTCTTGAATACAAGTGTAACATTAACACCTGATTTTTTTGTCAAAATTAAAGAGACGACTTCATGAATTTTCTCCATCATCTTACCTTAAAAAACCCAAGAATTATTGAGACCTTTGTTGCATCAGATGCTGCAGAAAATCCTGCACTCTATCATGCAGAACTAGATTAGAAGGGTAAAATACATCGACACCCCGTCAGATCCAAATCACATCATATTAAAGGTAAATTTACATCAGCAGTCACGAGCTATTGAGCAGATGTACCTGAAAAATTGTTGCAGCATAATATAATACACTAGGTTGCCCTGTTATCTGCAATGAAGAGAGCAACAAATATGAGTAAAAATTTGAAACTATGTGATTTATATAAATGAAGCAAGGCCCATTATAAATGAAGAGTACCTGTTGAAACAAGACTAGGCCTGCACCTATTATAAGAGCTTTCAAGCATTTCCCCTGAAACATTTCTGCTATAGTTGCTTCTTGTTCTTCACGCGAATGAGGAAGCTCAGACAGAATTTCATCAACTTGTTTAGGAGCTGAATCACTGATACTTTGACCTCTTAACCGGCACAAGCAAGTTATGGCATTTTCTCTTAAACCTTGCACATTTCCTTTTCCCTGTATGGCACGTAGTAGAATCCATCTAGGTGATTCAGGTAGCCACCACATTCCAATCCCCATTATAAGTGATAAAGGGCTACTAAGTCCATACATGTAACGCCAACCAGCAACAGTCTCAACCGAAAGGCTACCAACGGTATAACCCACCTATAAAGATATTTAAGCCATCAGAATTCACAACCCTTTATTATTGACTTACTGATAAATATGTTGATATGATTCAAAAACTGAAGGCAGCCCAAAGAGGGAGTAGGAACACTTACTAGCATCCCGAGGACTATGAAAACTTCTTTGAGAGAAATTAGCTGTCCTCGTATCTGAGTTGGAGCTGTCTCGGCTATATACATGGGAGCAGCATGCATTGCCTATTAATTGGGAGAAAACAAATGATGAATAAACTGAAATTCCAATAGCAATAAGTTCACTCATTTGTAATGAATTCAGGCATCATCGTCCAACTAGCAATTTCAAACCTGCCCTAATTCAGTCTACATAAATTTTGCCTCTTTGAATCATTAGACAGCAGGAGTTCCCTTCGAACTAGACAATTATTTTCTGATAAAGTTACTATTGAGTCATGTTGGGGTGTTATGTTAGTTATGTGGGCAACCACGTTGCACACTACATAAACTATGTTTAAGCAATTGCAGAAGTTGTAATAAATGTTCAGGGATTTCTTACCAATCCAATTCCAATACCATAAAGAAAACGCCCAATCACCAAAACAGCAAAATTAGGTGCTAAGGACGTCACAAGAGCTCCAATGAGGTAAAATGTAGAGGAAAGAATCAACTCTCTTCTTCTTCCTATACATCAATTATTAATCGAAATATTATGCGGGGGAAATATAATATTATTAATCCAATCTTCACACCTGAAATTCATGGTAAAACTAACCGAGGAAGTCAGCAACAGTAAAAGCCAAAATTGAGCCTATTAATGCACCATATAATGAGCCACTAGTCTGCAGTAAAAAAAATAAAAAATCAAAGCAAACGTATGTAATCTTTCAGGCAGAAAAGCAAGAGAAATAAAAGATGCAGTCCAGAAAAATAGAGATGACAGGTAGCTTACAACAAGGCCAACTTCCACCGAAGACAAGTTATACCATGAAATCCCACTGAGTGTGGCTGACTGTACCAGAAAAAACATTTACTAATTAGAATTACGGACTCTGGAAATAACTCTAACATAAAGAAGCATTTTAAATCTTTAACAAAGCTGAAGTTAAAATCCGCTTAGTACTGAAAGCAATTTTATACCTTGCGATAAAACAAGGCTAACATACCAGCAGTGATTTACATTCGTTAAATAGAATAATTGACCGGATCCAACTATTTTAGTTCATAAAGAGGAATTTTCTAAACTAAGGCATGTTAGAGAGGGAATTCTGGTGTCACCCACTTGTGAATCCCTGTCACAATTTTTAATAAAAATCTAACCTCCATTTCCGTGGTAATTACATTAAAGGGATCATGGTATCCAACATTAAAGAGGATACAAATATCAAAATGAATAAAAAGGGTCCCCTACAGAATTCTTTTCATGTAGTCACTGGCTGTGAATTTCAAATCTAAAACCAACTCGTCCACTTGTGATTCCTTAATATTTCAAGCCTATCTTATCTGCTATTGTTTTCTATTGCAGGCCTTATTAACAGCGTTGATTTCCAGTAATCAATGTCTCTTCCATATTCTAAGATATTTATATTTGGCAAAATTCTATTTCCAAGCTCCCCCTACCCCACCTCAACCAAACAAATGAATAAATAAATAAATAAAAGCAAGTGTAAAACGAGCAACATTTATTGCCTGTTTGATTCTCGTTAATTGGGAAAAAAATGAGTTTTGAATATTATTTTTAGGAGAATGTCTGGTTAAAATGTATGGAAAAGTTTTGGTATACGTGTAGAATATTTTACTATTTTACCGTATGAATGTGTGGTTGAAAAAGATCATATAGCAAATCTTAAAGCAAATTAATGTGTGTCAAACTGGCACTTAATGGTGATAGAAATTGAAAACATAATGCTGCTGAAGAAATAGAACATAGTCTGCTTCTTCAATTGATCACTTCAGTGAACATAAGATAAATAATATTTGTCTTAATCTATACCTGAATAGAAATAGTAGCTGAAGATGTGGCTCCAATATCATAGCCATATAGAAGTCCTCCAAAAGCAGGGAACAGAAACCTGAAATCACCAAATAAAGCTTATCTCGTTCTCTTCTGCATAAGCTAGAACACATAGTTGTGGTATTTGGAGAGGAATACCTCGGTTAATTCGCAAATCAAAAAGAACAAGCTAGTTATGCCTCCAAAAATAACAATTTTAATACTTAAAACGTCACAATATTTCCGTCATCGAATTAAAACTAAGGTCAACACTTTCCGAATAAATTTTGCTGAAAGCGACTAAAAATCATAAAGCAGTCTAGTCAAGGAACTCATGTTTCAACACTGAAGACGGTAATAGGTTCAATTGGAACTAATGATACGCACGGAAGTATCGCCATGACCACAGAAAAATCCTCAAATTCGTGATTCCCATTTTCCAAAAGAGGTTCCTTCACGCCACCTGTCTCAGTCTCACCCGAAAATTGCCCGACCTAAATCGATTCAACCATAAAATCAGTTCATACTTTGCTACTATGACAGCAATTCTAGTCCAGCTAAATACATACAGGTGCTGTAAATGTGAAATCAAAATGAATCTACCTTGTTGGCTGAGGAGACGGTATGTTGCTCGATATCCGACGCCATCTTGGAAAATTTACAGGAATTTGCTCAATTTGATAAAATAAATAAATAAATAAATAAATTCTTGATCAGCAAGCTAATATTTCTGATTGGAATAATTTTGGGATGATGTTAGGCTGTTAGGTGGGAAGGTCGAACCGTCCAAGAGTGAACGTGGAAGAATAGACATCATTTATCCCCCGTTTAAATTTTGTATAATATATTTTGAGACGGTAGATTAATCGAGAACAAGTGATTGAAAAGAATGAAAAATTATTAATGCGATAGAAAATATTATTTTATTGAAGAACGTATGATTGAAAATAAGTAGAATAATGAAAATAAAAATTTTAGGACAATATATTTTTTTCATATTTTTAACCACATATTTTTTTAATAAAATAATATCACAAATAAATAAATAAAATCTCCTTTTTTTTTTCAACCACTCATCCTTCAAAAAAAAAACATTGCTCCAAAAATTATAATTTCAAATGATGTGGTCAAATGGGGGGCTTACCCATATTTACCTCATAGTAAAAAATGACCTTTTAAAAAAATTTGTAGCCTTGCTTGATTTCCATTAAAACATGACAATTTATTTACATTCATACAGTGAAAGCTTGTTTGAGCTCCATTAAAATCAAATTTTAGGGAAAATATATTTGAAAATAGTGATTTTTTTTTTAATAACAATGGGTTAAGAAAATGAAAAGTTTTGAATTTACGTGAAATATTATTTTGTTGAAAAGTGTATAGTTGAAAAAAAAGATGCATTAAAATTTAAATAGAGAGTTAATTATCCCAACGATCACTAAATTTATGTATGTGTCTTTGATGCTCACTAAAATTTAAAATATTGAACTTTGATCACTGAGATACGATGACAAGTGTCGTTTACAAAGCGACGCGAGCGAGGAGCAGCTATGGGAAGTGTTACTTCCTATGTGAAACCATGCGAGAGTTGTTGCTCCGCCATAGATGAGATCATCACTAGTTTAGTCTGATGACTCTTGCATCTTGTTCCTTTTTCTATTTAGCCTTGTCGTGTCGTGGTCAAGATCTGCAATGTCGCAATCTGGTGTGGGTTTTTTGGTATGTTTTCGATCGGTGGTGGCGGGTTGTGGTGGTAGTTGTGGATTCGTGGTGGTCTTGTGATTGGTCTGTTGTGTGATTTGTAAAGATCGTGGTGGCAGCGGCGGTTTGTGGATTTTTTAGTAGGGTTCGTGGTTGTGGTGTGGTGGAAATGGTAGTTGTGGTGGCGACTACAGCATAGGTATAGGTATTTTTTGGTTGATGGTGTGGTGTGGTGGAGATGGTGGTTTATGGTGGTGGAGAGTGTAGAAAGTAGTTGTGGTGGTCACGGTGGTGATGGCATTGACGATTATGGATTTGAAAAGATGGTGGTGGTGGTGGTTGGTAAAGGCGACGGTGGTTGATAACGACAATCGTCGTAGTGGTATTTGGGAGGTGTTGGTTGTCATCATTGGCGGTGGTGCTACTGGAGGCGGTGGTGAGGTGGTGGTAGTCACAAATTGTTTTGTTGATTGTGACCAATAAACTCATGACTAATGAAATAGATAAATTTGACCAATAAATATACGTGACTTGAAAATTTGTTAAGGTATGACCAATAATTTGATAATGTATGACCTAAAAATAATTTAAGACCAATTAATTTGATATTTTGTGACCATAAAATAAGTCGTGACTAATAAAAAATTTGATTTGTGACCAAAATATAATATATATCCAATTAAACTATTTAATTTGTGACCGAGAAATAAATAGTGACATAAAATTTGCCGTTTGTTATTATGACGTCTGTAATTGTGACTAATACATAACTATGAACATAAATTATATAATATTGTGATCCTAATAAATTTAATTAATAAAATATTTTTTAAATAATTATTTAATAAATAAAATTTAAATTAATGTCTGATTTTTGAAAAAGTAACCCTTGTTTTTTAAATTTGAAATGGATCATACTTAATGTCTTACTAATGAAATTTTCTCATGAAAAAATTGGAGAGTTTAACTGGAATGGGCGTAATATATTTATCCGGGCTTGAAAAAAAAATAGAGGAAATTAGATAAATTGATTAATACAATTAAATCAAGCTAAAATTTTAATAACCTTATTAATTACTTCCATTAAAAATATAAAACATTCGAAAGTGAGCAAAATTATTCCAAAGACAAACTATCGAAATCCCCAATCTGATATTTTTAACTTTTAAAATTATTATTATTAAAATAATTTCGTTTGATACAATATTTTACACTAAGATTATCCATTTTGAGCGATTCAAAATTTATTAGAAAGCTTGCTATGTTGTCATGATAAATATGTTATGGACGAAGTTTAAATGACGAAAATTATCCCACGTGAATTATTGAACGTAGTATAAATCATAATTATTAAGTCCATTTCTTGGGATCATTTTTTTTTTATTTCTTATTATGCATTTCAAAATTTGTCGTGAATACTTTAAAATGATAATAAAAATCTCAGCCGACAAGTGAAGAAACATAATACATAAATAACTCAAAAGAAGTAATGCCAAAACAGAAATTAAAAGGGGAAAAAAAATCACCTTGTCATATTTTCATTTTTGCACGCACCTTGGATGTATCAATTGAATTAATTTCACTACAATATATAGAAGAGACAAGTGTGTGCCACCGTTCATATGACATCATCTATGACCTAATGCTAACGTCATGAAACGTTAAGATTTTCCTAACCTAACACATTTTTTCTCGGCTTGATTTCTCCCTTATTTTGCAGTATATTTCACTGTTTAATGTCTTCCTAGAGATTTTGGCAAATCTGCTTTGTTTTCTTCTTTTGGCTACAGGTCTCTCTTGCACGGGCTTTTCAAAAGTATAATCTCTTTTTTGCTAAATAATTTTGTTATTTAGCACTATCATTTCTAATTGTTTTGCAAGAAATTACTAACACAACAACCTTTACTCATCTTCATAATTAAAGTAAATTGGTAGCAGCCAAACCCAGAAAATTCCTTGAATGTTTTGTTTTGATTTCATTAGATTCATGTCATTTACAAAATGTTGAATGTTAGATAGTTTAATTTACTTTCTTCTTGGATCTTGATTAATTACTGGAAACTTATCATCAATAAATTCAACTCTCAGAAGCCACTATATCATAAGAGATAGTAGGTTTGCTAAGTCGGTTACTCTTCAATTTACCCATTTATTATAAAAAAAATCCAATGTTTCTCTGTGTTCCGTGCACTCCATGCTGGCACGAAGATGTCTCCATTTTTTTATTTTTTTTTTACTTTTCTCCCTCTTTGATTCAATTGGCCAATCCTATATTATCATCGACTAACATTTTGAAACTAATTTCCAACACGTTAGGTTTTTAATTTTTTTTTATTACATTAACATACATAATACATATTTTTTTATTAGCCTAAATAAGATGTGTGTCTACATATTTTTTCTCTTTCTTTTCTCAATCGGATTATGTTATAACTGTAAATTTATTACAATGTGCTAATTCATAACTATATTATAATAAGATATATGTAAAATTCTTTTTCTATATTTTATCAAAGGGGCAAAACACTTTCTACTAACTGACTCAAAATTTTCGGGTATGTAGCCTATGTTTGACACCTATTTTTTTTTCAATCTCATTCTCATTCTTCATTTCAACCACACATTCTATCAATAAAATAATATTACACGTAAATTCAAAAATTCTCTTTACTTTTTAACCACACATACTTCCATCAATCACTATTCAAAAACTAATTTATCTCCCAAAATGGATGTCAAACATAAGCTTAATAAATGGAACCGTCAAATCCAAATATAATTATTAAACCGTTCAGATTCGATTTCGTGCGGTTCGGTTCGGTTCCGTACCATAATTAAATTTTTTAACATTTACAGCAATATTACATAAATACAACTAATGACATGTTCATTCGTAATTTTTACAAATTAACGTAGCCCGATTTTTTAATGCTTATACTGCACTTAGATATCTAATCAGTACTTACCGTCACCGGTGAAATGAAGGAGCTTCAAAATTGATTTGGGAATAGGGATGTAGGTTTTAAAATTATCAAAAGATTTGGGTTTATACGGAGTAGGCGTACTTAGGGGTGGACAAAAACCCGCCCAACCCAACCCGACCCGGTTGGGTCGATTTTTTCCATTTTTTTCTTGGGTTGGGTTGGTTGGCAAGGTTAAGTTGGTCGAGTTAGGTCGGGTTGTGGGTTAACCCATCAAACCCGACAAAAACCACACAACCCGACCCGCTAATTAAAGAACTA
>CAIGRO010053348.1:0-28121 GCA_903798355.1 Fraxinus baroniana
AGATTTTGAACAAATTAGAGATGAAATGTGAGAAAATTAACTTTGAAAAAATAATAACTGATAATGAAATTTTTGAAGAAAAATCAGATTTATAAGAAATATCTAGTGATGACGAATAAAAAAGAAAAATATAAACTAGTTTTTAAAACTATTCATAACTGAAGGATATAGTTTGCAAATAAAAACCTACTTTATTAAAGGTAAAATTGACTTTTTAATAAAAATCTATAATATTGAATGTTGACCGACCATTTTTAATAATCTCCCTAATCAAAATGGGTTATAAAAATATCTTTGTTACAATAAACTGAAGCAGCATATTTCGGAGAAATAAAATAAAAGAGGATTTAACATAGTTGGACCCCATATTCTTTTTCTAGTCAACTTTGATGGTTAGGTAAGTGTGCCGTCTGATTCTGCTGAACTGTAAGCTTAAAGGGCCCGGCTTGTTTACCATTATGAAAACAAACTTTTTTTCTTAAATTCATTTCCAATCACATATTTTTTTTAGGTGAATTTAAATTTTTTTCCTTATATTTTAATCACATATTCTTTCAAAAAAATTCCTTATTTCAAAATATACTAAAAATCTAATTTTAATCCATATCGAACCGGAGCTTAATGTGAATGAGTAGATTGTGGACCGCTGGATCATCCCTTGCGCATGAAACAGCTCACTAATGAGAAGTTCCGGGTCAAAATTAACATGCTTACAGTTTGTCACAACTTGTTGGTGGACCTCTTTTTTCATTACCAGTATTTTATATAAATAATTCAGCTTAATATCCAGAGTTGCTTCATATCTTTATTCTCATATCCCTCCCTCCCTCCCTCCCCCACCCAACCGAGAGAGAGAGAGAGAGATGGATACAGTTGAAAAGGTTCAGCTAGATGCTGGTGCTCAATTTGTTCTCAAATCCAGAGGTAAGAAACTAAGTCTTGATTTGCAATTATTCCGTGTTTTCTTCTTCACCGATTCAAATCGGGTTTTATTTACCATTTAGAAATAAAAAGTTGAGTATTTAATGCATATTTCGATACTACCATACGATCTTGTGTATGGCAAAATACGCAAAGCACAAGTTGTCAAGTGACCCGACATGGATCTTACTCGATTTATTTGTTATATTATCTTATTAAGATATTACTGTCTATTTGTTTTTTCAAAATTTAGGTTCATGGATACATTGCGGGTATCACTTGACAACATCTATTGTTGCACCACCATTATTGAGTCTTCCCTTTGCTTTTGCTTCACTGGGATGGACCGCCGGAGTAATGTCTCTAGTGATCGGAGCTTTGGTCACATTCTATTCTTATAACTTGATATCTCTTGTTCTCGAACACCATGCTCAGCTCGGCCATCGCCACCTCAGATTCAGGGACATGGCTAATGATATTCTAGGTAATTAATTAATTAATTATTTTAATTATTTATGACACTATTACCATACTAAATTCTGTTTTTATTCATTAAAATACAAATAATGCTAAATGTACATTTTTGTTAATATTAAGGATGCCACCCTTTAATATGGATGAAATTTGATCGGTGAGTTGATGTAGTGTATTTAAAATTAAAGGTTATAATTGCTGTCACCTTATTGAATGTCAAATTTGATGTCAAAGAAAATGTACGTGATTGAAAATTTGAAACCTAAAGACCATAAATATTTAGATCAACATGCTTTATTTGTGAAAGTTTGAAGGGCACAGCTGCAAATTTTCCTAATAGTAACTTAGACATTATTGATATCTTTTTCAACAAACAAATTGGAAAAGTAAGGCACTCATTGATTATTTGTCAAAGATAAAAATAATTGCGTCACGTCGATCTTAGTTTGATTATAATCGGTCATGAATAAAATTCGTAGTACTCGTATAATATGTATACATATACATAAAATAAATAAATAAAAAAATCATTGATTTAGACTAACTGTAACAATTTATATTTTTTTCTATCAATCGAACACATTTGTCAAAACTCACAAGGTGTTCTCCTAGATACAACATTTGACTAATTTTTAATTTAATTCAAAGCAAATTTTGCATTTGTATCATACTTAAAGCTAGAATTACGAAGTTACGTAACTATTTTTTTTTTTCTTTTTCTTTTCAACACTTGTGAATCACCATTATTCAATGTGTGATTTTTTTGGCAGGACCACGATGGGGCAGATATTATGTGGGTCCAATTCAATTCCTAGTGTGCTATGGTGCCGTGGTAGGTTCTACTCTTTTGGGAGGACAATGCCTGAAGGTATGTCTTTGTTATCGACTTTTTTTTTTTTATCAATTCCTAGTGTGCTAAGATTTGTCTTTGTTCACAATTCTCATCCAAAAGAAACGTTGACTTGTTCAAGAAAAACATATTTTTTCCTTTTTCCCTTATTTAAATTTAAGAAAAAACTAATATTTTCAGCAGATTTAGAGGATGTTTGATGGGGATTAAAATTAGATTTTTAGTAGATTCTGATAGAAGTTTTTGAAATGTGTTGTTGAAAAATTGTGGAACCCATAAAAGATGTGGTTAATATTAATTGTTTGACTTTGATTTAGATTAAAATCTGATTTTAATCTGTACCAAACAAACCCTTAACACCGTCTCATTTTTATTTATTTAATAAAACCGTGAAAGGGGATGCATTTCAACTAAAAAATAAAAATAGAAAGTTGAGGGAAGAATTTATAAGATCGGAATGTTTAAAAATTATCCGGATAAAGTTTATTTGGGAAGACAATAAAAGTTTGTGATTACTCACTTTGTGCAGACAATCTACTTATTGTCAAATCCAGATGGAAATATGAAGCTTTATCAATTTGTAATGATATTTGGTGGCCTAATGTTGATTTTAGCTCAAATCCCGTCTTTTCACTCCTTGAGGCATATCAATTTGGTTTCTTTAGTACTTTGCATTGCCTACAGCGCCTGTGCCACTGCTGGATCCATCTACATTGGTAAAAATAAATTTCTCACATCAATAACCCAATATTTGCTACTCAGAATTAGATATAATCATGAAATTTATGCTGACATTCTTCGAAAATATATCAGGAAGTTCGTCTAATGGGCCGAAGAAAGATTATTCACTTAGCAGCGACGAAGATAGTCGAATTTTTGGCATTTTTAATGCATTGGCCATTATTGCTACCACATTTGGAAATGGGATTATTCCAGAAATTCAGGTTTTTCATTCACCAATTGTGGAGTGTGGACTCAAGTGTCACCTAAATAAGTGTTAATCATAACTACTGGTAAAATAGCACTTTTCTACGTAAATTGCTATTCTGATGAACTGAAAAGACTTTTATTATACTGTAGGCAACATTGGCTCCACCAGTTAAGGGGAAGATGTTCAAGGGATTATGTGTTTGCTATGGTGTAGTAACAGTTACTTTCTTCAGTGTAGCCATTTCTGGGTATTGGGCATTTGGCAATAAAGCTGATGGCCTAATTCTCACCAATTTCATGGATGATGGCAAACCTTTGGTGCCAAAATGGTTTATTCTCATGACCAACGCTTTCACTATTCTCCAGCTATCAGCTGTTGCTGTGGTAAGTACCCTGCATAAAAACGAACACTAAGTCTAGAATTTTCCTATATTGTTGTTTATATCAATTGTGTTTGGCGCAGGTCTACTTGCAACCCACAAATGAGGTGCTCGAACGGACATTTGCAGACCCAAAGAGTGGCGAATTCTCATTGCGTAATGTAGTCCCGAGAGTGATATCAAGGTCACTCTCAGTCATTATCGCAACAACAATTTCAGCTATGCTTCCATTTTTCGGCGACATCAATGCAATGATTGGGGCTTTTGGTTTTATGCCACTGGATTTCGTCCTTCCTGTTGTTTTCTTCAACCTAACATTTAAACCATCAAAGAAGGGTCTTCTTTTCTGGATAAATGTCACAATAGCCGTGGTTTTCGCCACATTAGGAGTCATAGCTGCAGTTGCTGCAGTGAGACAAATAAGTCTTGATGCAAAAACATACAGATTATTTGCTAATGTATGATCATGCAAGGCACCTTCATTACACAGCATTATATGATAAAATTTTAACAATTTTCTTATTTCACCATTCGAGTGCAGCCTAATTCAATTCAATATAACAAACATCCCAGATAAGCTCAACTCAAGGCATAATGATAAACTTTTAATGGAAACACATAACGATAAAAACACTATCTAGCATGAAAATGTATCCAATATTTGCAGCTCAATAACCTAATGAAGAAAACTCCTGATTCGCTAGTCTACTACCAAATATTCATCTATGAAGAAAAATAAGATTGCTCTTGGAGTTCTTACAAAGATGGTGGAAGGGGGATGTAAGGAGATGGGGGGCGTGGGAGTTGTTCAATGTCTGACATAACATGTTCTGAGGTGAGCTCAGAGGGTTGCATGGGGTTCCAATCAAAAGGCCGAATTGAATTATGATTTGGGTCGGGACCGTTGATGATATTATCTGCTGCATCAATTGTTGGCGCCGGGGCCTGAGTAGTTGCGATATGGTTCTCTTCAGAAACGAATAATTTGTTGTTTTCTATAGGTAATGTTGTTGCTGCTACACCATTATTATGCCTTGGAGGTTCAACGAGATATCTACGCTTCAGCTTCTCCCCCATGTTTTGCTTGAAAGCTGCTATTACGAGCTATAAAAATGACGAGACAAAACTTCTATATAAATCTCAAACTGGGAAATCAAAGAGAAATTACATGAATCTTAAACAGAATCATCAGAAGGTAATTGCACAAAAGTATTGTTTCATATAAGTATGCCTCTATGAGAGATAAAATAAATCTAGATTGTCTCAACTTGGGAGATAAATTTTGTGTGCTGTCCTCTAGACTCTTGAATAATTAAATTATGATGTCTTCGTCTAGACACTGAGCCTACACGGGCGCCTGGTTCGTCCACTCATGGTGCAATAATCAATTTAAAAAAATATTTTGCTCAGAGTTCATTTGCAGTTACTGATCTCTGTTGACGGCTTTAGATTGACTTCCGTCATATTTTCTAATTCTTTCATCCACAGTTCTAATCCAAGGCGTCCCTTTTAATTTTGATAATTATTCCACCATGAGAATTAAATTCTGAAAACGCTTCAGAATTGCTCTGATACTGTTTCTTTATTTGACTTAACATTATAATCATTCAATCTTCTACTACTTACAGTTCTATTAGCACATTATTAGAGCCAACAAAAAACCAAAATTAACAAGTGAAATTCTCCATGACAAGATGTGAAGCTTACTTGAGTCGGCCCAGCTGCGATTAGTAGACCTGCTACACGGCCACCAAAAAGACGCCCTTCAGGTGTAGCTAACTGAACACTCAAAAGGGCAACTTTGCGGCGCACCCCCCCCATTTCATTATATGTATACGATCCTGTTAGAGTTACAATCTCGAATCGGCCCTGAAAGAAAAGTAGAATGGGATATAAAAAGAAGTTAGTGCAAACCCTCAGTGAAATATCTGAATAGGTATCATGCATAATAAGCAAAGAGTATATGCTGCAATTCAGAAGCTCTTCACTTTATACCATGTGCTGCCATTTCTTTCATCGCAATGTTACTGGTCATAGTATCCACAGATCATTAGCGCTTAAACAACAAGATCTTAATTTGTTCTATCATATTTATTCTCATGGAGGAAAACATAAGGACAATAAGACTATTTCCTCCAAAATATATTATTTGTCATAAATGCTTCTCGAGCTTTTTGGTAAGAAGGAATAGAGAAAATGTTTCGAGCCAGTGGTCAAGCTCCAAGTGCTATGTAACCCCTAACACTCCCAACAATGGATTCAATACCACCCCAATCTGTAAGTGATAGTAAAGGCTGGGTGGTTTTCCGGCTCTTTGAAGAACTAGAGCACTTTGCCCAAGAGAAACAAGTTATCCAACTTATCTTCCCAGTTTTTCCTATTAAAAACCCCAAGCAGGATAAATGAATGTGATGACTAATTTTCTCTTGTGCTCCTCCTACTTCGTATCTTTAGATCTGAAGTAAAGTGTGCCGGAGAAAAAAATAAGTCTGAACAATTGGAATTAACTGATCTCTTTTAATTTTTGAGTCCTCCATGGGCCATAAAAAGGGAGGATTCTAAGTAGTGTGCATGTCTTGTGTTTATTATGTGCAGTATTCGTGCAACGCAGAAATAATAATAAAACGATATTATATTTGCAGTTGCCTTTTCTATATAAAAACTGCTTCGAGATTATGGCTAAACAATTTGAGTAAAAAGATCCTCCACAAGTTAAATGGAATCTTTTGGTTTCAAGACCAACAAGCTTATAAGAGGGGTTCAAAGATGCTTTTCATTGATACTGAGACTTCAGGAATAGGGAAAATAAGCTGAGAAAAAAGATCCTTGACAGCTTGAAGACTTCTTCTGGCTCCAAGAAGAACAAATTTGTCCATGGAAATTTTTGATTTTTATAGTGAATTTTTGAATTTAAAGCTAATAAAAATAAAATAAAAACTCATGACATATATAGAACCAAAAAAGCAAAGAATTGCATCTCTTATGAATGGGAGCCTCTTCAAGTCAACCAGCACATGCTTTTCCACCTCTATTGCAGTATCAACTGATAGCATCATGCTCATCTTGAACATCTTTTCAGTTTCACTATCTGCCTCATAAATCTTTCCCACTTTGTTTGCACCAAGATTCTCAAATTGCTTCAACAAAACAATCTTCTTACCATACCACCAAAACATATACACATTATCTCCCTATGTAAGTGGCATCTAAATCATAGCATCATGTTCACAGAAAAAGTACATTACAATTATTCATTTTTACCACATTAGAATGACCTCATCTTTTTAGTGCTTTTAATTAGAAAGTGGAATTTCGCATACCCCATCCTCTGTTCACTTTTACAATCCACACATGCTTGTGCTGTAAAGGTGTTTTTTCGGTTTTCAAGTCTAAAGCTTTCGCTAATGATTTGAACATCATATTCTCAGTGCTCAATCTATCATGCTCTTGCATACATTGTTGATAGCGCATCAAGTTCTAAAAATGTTATCAAAATTCAAACTGGAAATGTCAATTGAAGATTAAGAAACTCATCGTATATTGAAAGCAATGTGCTTCTTTACCTGTCCTTCTTAGATCTTCGATAAGTCCATGATAACACTTGTTTCTTACTTCATACAACAATGGGGGTCATGTTTCTAAAGAAGGATGCTATTATGCTGACGTATTGGAAATTGGAACACTCCATCATGCCAAAGTATATTATTGCCCATAGGTAAACCAATACCAATTTGGTGCAGCAGCAGAAAAGATTTTGTAAACAAGAGAAAAGCTTAGAAGCTTCAGAGTTTCAACAGAATATCCTAAAAATAAAGAAAACTAGTACCCGAGTTTTAATAGAACTGAAAATCCCGTCAATAAAACAAATAAAACTAATAAAAGGACTCCATTGTAGTTGCTAGCATAAATCACCAAAACTGACCTTATCAAAAATAGAGAGACTGTGGTTTGTCTGTGGAAATCATATCCTCATGTATAATGGGAATTAGAGGGTCCTCATCGGATGAATTTGTAATACACATTACATAGCAGGTAAAATGAAAAGGGGAAAAAACTATGGGGCAAGTGAAATAAAAGAGATAACCTTCTCAGAGAATGAAGCAAACTCAAATCTGTGATGCTTCTGTGTGGCTACCCAGATTAAATATGTATAGTTGGAATAAAGAGTCCTTGGTAATTTTGTATGGCCCAAGTTCAACAGCAGAAACATAATGTCAAAAGATAAATAGAAAAAATAGATGTATATGTAGTATCATACCTCATATCTTATGATGCCATCAAAAGAACTAGAATGACAAATTTCTGCACTGGAGACAGTGCCAGAAGCTGAAATAATGAAAGTTGATGCAGAAGTCCTTTGAGAAAATGACCAGATATGTTGAGAGATATTCTGCAGAACAAAAGACGGTGTTTCTTCATGACAATTACTACTGAAAAAATGCGCAAAGGGATGAACAAGATACTTTCAGAAGTGAGGATGGTAATAAACTCTTTGGTTCTGATAAACTTTACCTCGCCTGTTTGAATAGTAACCACATGAGGAATGAAGTCACTTCCAGCAGTGTCTACAGCTTCCCCTCCTTCATAAAAAAACGTTGAGAATGTGAGATGACAACTCCTAATTAACAACCTTTGAAAGTGCCGGTTTGAAAGCACGATAATCCGAAGCCTGTTTAATGTGAATTTGTGTTCTTTAGTTTCTGGTTGTCCAGTTAGTAAATTTTTACATTTTCACATTATAACACCGTAACCCACAAAAAATAATAATATAGGTGAATTGTGTGTTAGAATTCAAAGTATTTTATCATCGTGTTAATTAGCCTGTCTAGGTACATAAATATCTGTAAAAGACTAACTGAAACTAAGTCATCTTCAACTAAGTTTACGATTTGAATTTCTTCATTGATCATACAAATCCATAGAAACAGAATTGGGCAAAGATGATAGTTATTAGGAAAAGTTCTGTTTTTTCCTCAGATTTCGTTGACACAAGAATTCCTTTGACAAAGAGATCACATTAAATCTAAAAATTTCAAAATGTTTAACAAAATTCAACCTTTTTTTTGGGCAGAAAAAGGTATAAAACAACCTTTTGACAGATAAAGTTGATGCGAGTTGGAGAAGGATTGTATTTGCAATTGAGAGATAGCATTGACTCGATAAAAAGGTAGAATGTCTTCAGCAATTTTCATTCTCGAGTATTAGAAGGATAATAAATTGAAAATAATATACACCGGAAAAATAATGATGTCTCATGTACTCAAAAGAGGGGTGATTTCCTTTTCACCATCATTGTAAATTTGTAATCTCCATCAGTGTATGAAACAATAATCTTCTTGAATAAGCCACTTTAGCACAAAAAAATTCCCATGAAGTTCACCCTACCCTACTCAAGATTGGTATCTTCCCAATTGCCAGCGTACTTAAAATGTCACTTACAGGTGCTTTGTATGCAATCAAACGTTTTTATATGACTTAAAACTTTACAAGAATGACGCGACATGTATTATGTAATCATTTTTATAAAATCCCAATAATTTTTTGAATTAATCTGTTAAAACAGAATTATGAAAATCTATCCCAAAAAGTAAACAATTAACCAATCTATACGTCATTCTTAGAAACGAACATCTAAATAATAACACAATTGAAAAAGAAAATCAGCTATCCGCAGCCAAGTCATAATAACTGCAAATAATCTTCATGAATAAGACAATTTTGCACAACAAATGCACGGACGTTCTTCCAATGCAGTTCATTACTCTTATCGAAAATTTCCTCTGCCCCCACCGTACTCAAGATTGGTATTTTCCACCGCTTGTGTGCGTACCTAAAAAGACACTTATGGAAGTTCTTCCAATACAATTCATCACCCTAACGAGAATTCCCTGTGCCCCTACCATACTCAAGAACTCTTATAGACACTTTATGCAAAATCATCGTTGCAAATTATCATCAGCATTGCCTATGGTAGTCAATGTCAATAACCAAACAAATGAAAAATAATCAAACAAACACAATGAAAATCCAAGTAAAGAAATAAATTAGACAGTAACAAGTAACAAGGTAATATAAAAAAACTACCAATTTTATTGCAAAGTACAATTCATAACCAATTAATAAAAATAATACTGACATTAGCAAATCAAAAATTTATGTCCAAGCATGTTCCCAAAGGCAAAAAATATACTAAATTGATCAATTATATAAAAAGTTACCTAAAGAAGCCGCCAATGTTTGCCACTTGCCGGAACCCTTAGGACGGCCCCTACCCCGTTTTGGAGGTGCAGAAAACTCCGGTGAAATCAATAATTCTTGCTTCAATTCCGGTAGCTGCTTTTTGGGCCTTCCTCTTTTTCTTTTGGCCGGTAAGTCCACTACTGAACCGTCTGTAACACTCACTGCCGACTCATCCGGTTCTCCATTGCCACCATTGTTTACATATTCCTCCATGCCAATGGCCGTAACCGCCACCTGCTCTGCCGTCCCTGCCATCACTTGTG
The DNA here is from genome assembly GCA_903798355.1 of Fraxinus baroniana. Classification (NCBI taxonomy): domain Eukaryota; kingdom Viridiplantae; phylum Streptophyta; class Magnoliopsida; order Lamiales; family Oleaceae; genus Fraxinus; species Fraxinus baroniana. The sequence goes on from CAIGRO010053348.1 coordinate 10,059, forward strand.
TCAAAATGCTTTGATTGTTTTGGTCTTCCATGAGAATGCCGCACGCTGAAAAATAAGAAAATTGAGACAGTTAAATGGGCAAAAATCAAAACTGTATAATCGAGAAGCCATGCATGCATATATAGACAGATATATCTCTCTATGTATACGAAAAGATGATCGTTTACCAACGAAGGCGAGATTTTTTTTGGCAGAGAATGATTTTTTGGTTTTGCCGAAGGAGAAAATAGGAAGATTTAGAGGCTTTAGAACTGAAATTCTAGTCCAACACAAGGATGGGTGAAACGGCTGCAGGTACGTGTTTTATGAGGAAGGAGTCACCTGATATTCCAAAATGCCCCTCAGAATCTTTATTATTTTCCTCTTTTTTAGGTGGACGGTTATATACGCGCGTATGGTAAAGTCGTCCATTCAGATTATTACATCTAGAATTAATATTGTCCTTTAAAAAAAAATAGTAGGTTTTTCAAGTGAACCACTCGAAACATATATTTGAGGTGTCGTGATTTGAATGGACAATCCTACTACATATACATATATGATTGTTCACAAAAAAATTTCTCAAACGAAAGGCGTCGGATTTTAAAATGGACTAATTAGGGTTTTTTTTTTTAATTATCTTTCAAGATTTAAAAACGAAATAAAGAAGGAAAATTTGAACTATAAATAAAATACAATATTCAATAGAAAATTTCATTTTCCGCAAAATAAATGGAAACAAAATCATGCATAATTCTTTTACCTATAAAAATCACTGTCAGTATTTTATTTTATTAGTCCTACATATTCTTAATTGAATTAGTTTTATAAATACAATAATATTCAGCTAGTCACAGATATACAAATTTCTGCACACAAACTGCACAAGTATTGAGTTTGAGTGTGCCATAATTACTTACCACTATACTTATAAGATTTGAAGAATTATTGGTTACATAACATTTTCTTCTATTTTCCCAAGTTCATTTTGACCAAAAACAAAGTAGACACCATCACATAAAGCGGTGATGAACTCTACCAATGATAAATAAAATTTACTCATAAAAAAAAAAATTTGAAGTCAGAGTTAAACAACTTGGACAACCAATGTCAAGCCGTTTCAAGTCGTGCACTATAGAAATTATCTAGCCTTGATAATGTGACAACTTCGTGATTCACTATATTCTATGTTATCCTTTTAACAAGGATAACCTTTATAAGAGTACAACTTAGATCAAGACCGCTTTGCATCATAGGAAAATAAAAACACAAAAAGGTAAGTATGTATTATGTTACTAAATTTTCTTTTCATGTTTCATTGATCCAAAGAATTGAACGAGAAAAAATCCACTATCCAAGTGAAAGTTATCTAGGGCAAAAAATGTAGCAACCATGTCTGTTTCACCTGTTTCTTGCTTCAAAAACCATACTTCTTCTTCTACATAAGAGTTAAAAATCATTTCATAGACGAATTTCTTGCTATAAAAGTAGAATGCAAATGGAATGAACATGGGGAGGATCGATGATCAATTTCTTGCTTCAAAAGTTCTCATTCCTGCCCATCTAATTTTTCAAAGAGCTCGTTCCAGTGAGATGCTGCCTCTTCTGGGGACCGAAAAGACCATATATGAGGCTTGGCTTTCTCCCGAGTCTCCATAATTTCCTGCAATTAGAAGATTTAATTGTTATTCCAATTCAGAGCTAAAAGGTACGCCTATACGTGAAAGTCTTCAACTTTGGCATGGAAACCCTTACTCATCCTAAACCTAGTGAGAAGTAAAGGTGGCTCCAAAAGCTCAAAAAAGATGAGAAAATTGTGATGCTGAAGGCAGTCGTGATAAATGAAAGAGACTTTCAAAATGCTGACATTTAATTGACAAACTTCTAAACAAAGTTGAAGTGATTTTGTCGTGCTGTGTAACAACAATTACATTCAAGTAACAGCAGCATCCAAAGCCATGTTTGATACTTAATAGGGAGTAAAAGAAGTGGATTGAAGATACTGGTAAAACCCTATTCCTCGATTAACCTTGTAACTGAATGCCACTAAACAAGCATTTGTAACATGAGAAGAGCATATAAAAAGACAAAGGGACACAAAATATATCAAAGTGAAAAAAATCTCCAATGAATACATGACAATATTGTGGGGAGAAAAAAGCTGCATTTCCCAGAAATTTTTTCTATGAATATGATGATAACTGAATGTTGGGGGGTTGGGGGGGTTGCATATTGCTGCAAATTCTGATTTTGTTCACTACATTGCCCATGTAATGGTTAACAGCACAGAAGTTGTAGTCTAGACAGATCAGTTTTAAGAATATCCTACATATCACACCTTTTACATCTTGAAAGGTTCATATGATAAAGACGTAAATTCCACTCTGTGATATACTTTCATATGCAGAAGTCGCATTAAAAAAGATTTTGGTATCTCGTGTAGTGCTACGCTACTTTGCAAAGGTAATATAATTACAGGTCTCTTGGATTTATATCTCGTGTTTCTCAATCTAAAACATTCTCCCCTATATTACTGAATCAACCAATGAGAGTTCCAATCACTTATTTCTGTTGGGGTTTTATTTCATCTTTGTATAGAAATATATGTTGTTGCATCAAGAAAATGCCTTTATATTGACAATAAAAGATGGGCTATCCTGAACATTACTGAGGAAGAACTTCACTTACAAATCAAGAAAGATCAGAGAGCAGAGTAAAGATAATAGTTACAGACATTTAAGGTCTATCCAATAGCATGAATATCAGATGCAGTCAAACAGAACAACATATGAATTCTGAGGTCTGCACATTTTATAATAGATAAATCCAATCAAATTTACATTCCATTTCAATTAATCAAACTTATCATTACTCAGGCAAATGTAGTGTAGATCTTTTTCTTTCCCTCCCACATTCTCTCTCTATAAATAAGCATTGCCCTAAAGGCAAGGCATCCACCATCCATAATTTAACACTTTTCCACTGGATAATGCTATAGTTTAAACCCTAATTACCTGCCTAAAGTAGAGATTACCATTTGGATACATGTCAGAGTTTATTGATAAAAGCTGCAATTTTATCCTTTATAATAATTTGTGAACCCTAGATTTCTCATGCTAAGGTAATGCATCGAGTATCCAAAAATGAAGCAAAGTTCAGGCTGCAGACACACCTCTATTTCGGAAGATCTTTTCGTTTTGAGACTCAAACAATCAACAAGAGCGGTCCACTTTCCAGAACAATTGTCAAGATCACCAAGCCGATAGTATTGCTGCATCTGATGGACTGGGGCTGCCAAAACATGATAGTCCATATTGACGATTATAAAATGGATAGCAGATATCATAAGTAAATCCTCTAAACTTAATGATCTGTTCACGAACGGCCAAGAAAAATTTAATTTTTATAATGCATTCATATGAAGAAAAGCTCTAAACTTTGAATTGGACCCACAATTTCCATTTAATCAAACCATATCATGAATAAATCCTCCAACAGATACAAGTAAAGTAATCCATTGAAATTACGGTCGCATAGTAAAACTGAGAATTATTTGCGATATAATAAGTAATAATGAAAACTAGAAAGGAGAACGCGTACAATAGCAAAACCAGAGGGCGTCGAAGTGTTTGGTGCACGATAATCGCCGCCGTGGGGCGGCGGCTTCTTCCTTCTCTGGACTCATCCAACTCCCTCCTTCCCTTGTCAAATTGACTTTACGTTGCTGAAGTGTATATATGCAAGTGTCAATGAAGGTAAATTAGCCAAAGGTGGATAATATTTTTGTGGTCCCAAGGAAAGTTTGAATAAAAAGTGGTTTAATAAAAAAATGTTTAGGACTAAGGAAAAATTGTTGTCCATGGATTACAAGATCAAAGAGCAAGCGTTTGGAGATTTAGCAACAATGTGGTTTAGATACAAATTAGATTTTTAGTAAATTTTGATAAAATTTGATGGAATATGTAATTAAAAATTTACGAAACTTTTTCCAGAATGTGTGATTACTTTGATTTAACTTTTTTAACTGAATCAAACAGGAGTCATCTCGATAATAAAGCACGAGGTTGCTAATAAAAGTAAAACTAAAACATCTCACAACAACTATAACACATCTACTCAAGCATGTTCATGAATAACACAAGTAGTGATACAGAATTATAGACACTATATGAATGCAAATTATTTGAGAACTTAGAATGAAACTCTTTCTTTGGTTACTTGAGTATTTATGCGTTGTAAATTTTTATTTTTATTTTTTAAGATAAAACAATTATGTAACTGGTTAAAATTTTGGTAAGATTCATTGTGTTATTTTTATTATTTGAAATATTTTAGATTTCAATCACATTCAGACAATTAAAGTAAACTCACAATCCACATTGATATAGTTGAAAACTTGAAAAAGAAACTCTAAATTTATCATTATATTTCTGTCGTTTAAAATATATACAGTACAGGTAAGTAAACCAGGAATAAGCAACTTCAACAAAACTAGGTATTCTTCTATCCACCTACCACCGAATCTTCAGTTTCTCGCCAAGGCACCTTAAAACGAGTCAACTACGAAGAGAACTCACTCCCTCGGCAAAGATAACTTATCAGAAGAATCCCATATCAAGCAGCACTCCAAAATGCTTTCTGATTAATTCCGCAGACTAATACATGTACTGTGAGATGATCCTAGAAAAAAGCAAGACGAATCATCGGGATTTGATAACATAAGTTAGAACGAGTACATTGTCTGTCTGGTCTAAGTGAAGAGCATTTTAAGTTCTTCTATGCGTGCAGTTCGAACTTCTTGGTCAGTTAAAGCCCCAGATATCATCCGCTGCTTCCTAGCTTGAACTGCTTCCATCCTTTCTTCGACTGTGCCCTGCAATATAAGGAACTTCAGATGAACATCTGTTGCGACCATAAAAAGATAAGAGACTGATAAAATAAGCATACCTTCACAATAAACCGTTTGATCATCACTCTCTTAGTTTGTCCAATACGATGAATACGCATAACTGCTTGTTCCTCTACTGCTGGATTCCACCACGGATCCTACAAAGATAGAATATCTCAGGTATAACCAATGAGCATGCTGCAAAATCAGTAACAGTTGCACAATGAAAACTTATAAAATTTAAAAAAATTAACAAGTCATTAATCCACAGCGTCAATTTTTGCAGGTGCTATTCCACAAAAATTCAACAAATGCTCCCATATCAACTAGAGAAAGTTTTGCGAGAATTTCTAGTTTGTAAATGATTTTCCAACTATATCAATGGAGAGAACATATTGAATATAGAATTAGAAGAGTCTGACCACCTAATATATGATAAAACAGGAAAATATCTACTACAAAATCAAACAGGGTAATTAATGATAGAATTACATCCCTAAATCAAGAAAAAATGAGTGTAAGCATAAGAGAAGCAAGATGGCCCCAGTTCCTTCCCCTCTTTCTTCCATTTTATTCTCTACTAGATCCAAGGGAAGGATTGTTAGCAAATTTATAAATTATAAGATTAACTTGAAGATCACATTGGTTAAGATCACAGTTATAAAAAATCACAGACCCAGCCTAACTTAAAAGGAGATGGAAGAACAGGGTTCAGATTACTTTCACTTTTTTCAGTACACTATAGTACAGGGATAGGGGGCAGTGCTAGGTAACAGTTTTTTCACTGGAGCTGGGCCTCAGCATCTGATTATCCTAGCAGTTGTAATTCAGCTAAGGATTGAGATTGTGATTAAAACAACCCACCCCTACCCAAATTACACCCTAAACTCAATTATTGAAGATCAAGCAAACTATTAAAAAAAAAAAAAAAACACTCCCTAAGAATCTCTCAAAATTTCAATTCACAAATTCTGTTAAAAGTAATAATATATAACTTGTAATGACCCGAAAATTCATAATATTTTTGTATTTGATCATTCAAGTTAGATGACTCTCTATATAGAATTTTATTTAAAGTGATGTCGAAGTTAGCGGATATGTAATAAGATTATTATACTCATTTAAGCAGCCATTGCTAGCCATTTTGGATCCATCATTTAACGATATTTCATTTTGAAATATGTGTCGGATATCACGTCTAATTTTTTGATTTAATACTTGGAACTTATCGTCGTGATTGAGAAATATAGAAAAAAAAAAAAAAAAACACTCCCTATGTACTCCAATCCAATCCTGTTAATCACGACCACAGATGTAAGTGATCAAAATATCGAATTATGATAAATGAATTTCATATGAAACTGATAAGGTAGGATTCTGGTTCATAGATATATGAAATAGAATGACAACTTCGACTGCAACCTAGACCAGAAAAGTTGCGCACTTTCTACCAAATTTCAATGTTGAATGCAAATCATCACACAAATAAAACAAAAAGAATCTTGTAAATAGCATACAAGACAGAACCATCATATATTGTCCATAGCAAAAAAAAGAACATAGATCATGCATGGGATTCTTAAAACATGAAGTGCCTTACCATGACAAAAGCATTAGATGCTGCAGTTAGATTTATTCCAACCCCACCAGCCTTTAGTGACATGAGCAACACCTATATAACAAGGAGAACTTATAAGAAAATCAAGCCTCTATAGTTATCTTCTTTCAACTTCTTTTCTTTAGAACTAAAAGACTACAAAGTCAAACCATGATGTCATCCTCTTCTGAGAATTGCTTTATTACTTTCTCACGCTGTTGTTGGTTTAGAGTCCCATCAAGACGGAGGAAAGGAATGTTGCTCCTGGAAACAAATGAATAGATAAAAATTTACTCCAGTAGTTATTTAACCAGGGTAGAAATGATAAAGCACAAGGCTGTGAGGTGTAAGCATGCTTCTTAGATATAAACAGTGACAGAGCTAGTAACGAGATGTGTTAAAAGGAATTATCAAATGCATTGTCAATATACATCAAGAATTCATTACACCATCTCCTCTCAAAAGACCAAAAAAGAGGAGAGAGACAGACAGACGCCATTTTGATTTGGAAAAAGCATTATACAATTCAGGATTAAATGTATCATTGACCCCAAGCCCAGAATTTCTTCCCCCTTAAATGTACCAAAGAGTCACCATAGCTGTAATTTCTGAGCTATAGGAAAATGCATCACCCTTCGCAACCCATCGTCCAAAAATAGGANCTTCGCAACCCATCGTCCAAAAATATGAAAAGTAGAGGTTTCAAAACGGAGAAGAAAAAGATTATACCGAGAAAGAGGAATCTGCAATAGATCCAAAAATGCAGTCCATTGACTGAAAACAATGCTTTTGGAGCTCATGGTTTGGAGATTTTTTAGTTCACACATAAGAGCAGAAACTTTTGATGATTCCACCCAACTTTTCTCCACATCAATCTGAAAGCGACTTTCAGTTGGTGCCGTTATGAGCTCCTGCTTGCTAATGGTTTTTCTGAAACAAGAAACATAAGGCATCAGTGCATCTAGTAAAATGTCATCGCTAGTGAATTGCAATTTCTGATTTTCTTATCTGTTGCTTATCCATATTGATATCTTCTCTTCAGTTTTGCAGTTTCTTATTTATCAGCTGGGAAAATGTGCAATGCTAAATTGTTGAGAACACAAGAAAACTTGTTAATACCTACAAACAGGACAAAGACCCGAAGTAGGACTTTTCCAACTTGCCAATAGGCACTCTCTGCATAATCGATGAGCACAAGGAGTTAATACTGCATCTTCAAAAGCTTCTAGGCAAATAGGGCACTCTCCCTCCCCTTTCCGCAACTCGTCCACAACTTCCTGAACATATGCACGTGACACCGTGTCCTTCGCCTGGCCATCCTTACTGTCCAGACCGCCCTTGAGAAAACGTCTTGCAAGTTTATTGAGATCAGAGAATTCTTGAGTATCACCTCGACTGGACACGAGAAGAAGCACAAAAAGCACATCACTGACAAATCCTAATTTAAAAGTAAGCAATGAATACTTGCAACCTTACGTTCACATATAGGTGTGCCAGCAGTCGTGCATAAATATACTTCAACTAGTTACTCAAAATCTAGATTATAATCCAATGTAACAGGACAACAACCAGAAAGTAACTGATAAAATGCTTTATATTGCAAAAACAAGATTGGTGAAGTTCTGACAAGGTTAATCTCTCTCGAGTCCAAATATTTCCAGACTACCATTTTCTGAGACTAACACAACACATTTATTATACAGAATATTTTTCCAGTGTTCAATAGAAATCTTCAAACCAAGATCCAAGAAATGGGAAAAAGATTTTTATCTTTTGCTAAGATTCACTTTGCCACCTTAGAATGTACTTTATTTGAATAAACACAGTTGCATACCAAACAGACTCTACCATCAATTTGAAATATGATAAGTTCAATACCAGTCCATTCCATACTAGGGCGATGAATACAACCCTCAGAAGAGAAAATTGTTTCCATCTTAGGCACAGTATTTCAATATCCAAAATTCTGCATAAATTAACTAATATTACATTTACATGCATGGATAGGTAAAATGCTAGATAAACATAAACATATGGATTAATAGATAGATATTGCTGGAGAACAGATCTTGACAGAGAAATATCCCAACCTCATAACAAGAAATGGGTGATCACAGCATTGACGAAGACGTAAGAGAAGTTCCAAAATAGAGGCATAGTTATGAAGAACCCGGCCTTGCTCAACAAATTGATTAAATTTTACCTGAAGATTTGGAAATCAAAACATTATGGAAATTCCACTACAAATGACAGAAGTACCAACAGAATTTATTAAGATTGGATGCCATTTATCTTTAAACAAGGCCCACCTTCGACCTATTAAACAAGGCCTCGTAGAAGTCCTTCTCCGCTTCTGTAAGATCACAATACATCACTTGAATATCCGCAGGTGGAAGAACTAAAATTGGCCTGCAGCTCAACAGAGTTGAAAGTAAAGACAATAGTAATAACACCACAAGTAACGTGCAGATAATCCCAAAAAGAACCAGATATGTAGTGAGCTTATTATTCCCACCTGCCTTCTCGATCTGTGCTAAACTTTGTTCGTCTTAACATGATTGGCTTTAAGATTGACTGGACCAGCTTTAAACCCCTCTCGTCACCCTCCTCAAAAGGTTTCTGAACAAGTTTATTCCACCTAAAATATTAATCGCATTACAGATTACTAATTAGTATATAGTAGAATAAATAAAAAATTGCACCTAGGGACACTGCACAAAAAGTACGAGAACAGAAACTAAGAAATAATTACTCAAAGTGTGAGCCAGTCCATTTACAAAGTACATAATATCCAAGCAGCAAAAAAAGGGAAAAAGGAGAGAGGGAAAAAAGAAGGTGATGAACAACGACAATGGAAGAAAAATGATGCAGCAAAGCAGAGGAAAAAGGTAATGGGAAAAGTATATCATCCATTTGATATAAACAAGTTTAATGCAACTAAAATTTGGAAGAAGAAACTGAATTGAATGATGGTTACCAAAGACAAGACCGGCTTACTTAGGGCATCATAATTAAATAAAAAATATTGCTTTCATTAGAACATAATTTTATTAATCACAATAATAAAATAGATACATCAAGAGAACAGGGAGTGCTCTTAAAATATAAGAAAAAGGTCAGAATCAAGACTACATCAAATTCTTCCCACCGAGATAAGATAAAAAGGAATTCCATTAACTGATTTGATGTCAAGGACCACAAAGAAGCTACTGCTTTGCCATCTTCCATAATACGCCAAGTAGTCCTGTTGCTTTGAAATATTTAGAAATTCATTCAGGTCCAAACAACCCAAGAAATTTCCAAAAACACATCGCCAACTTTCACTAGACAAAAACCAATTGGGTTTTCAATTATATCCCACTGCATCTTTTTAAAAACATTCAAAACCTGCTTCACTTAACAAGCTGTACCACAAAAATATTGGGATATGTGTTAGAACAAGTGATCAATAGTCCTATTACCAAGGAGGAGATAAATGAGGACATTTCTTTTCAACGAAATCACAGTATTAACCTCCTATGTGTAACCAACCATGCAATCACCTTAATCGGGTAAAATGAAAGTAAAGAGTTCAAATATTGTCACGCTCGGTAATTCAATTGGAAATAGGATTTTCTGAAACCATATGCTCCACAAATAGTGTTATTCTCCAGATTATTGTGTTCTCCACATTTTATACAACAAGAAGCAGCAGTTAAACCTTGCTCCGTAATAAACTTGTCAAAAAATAGGTTGAAATTCAATTAGACACTAGTTGGAGAACCAATACAAATTCAAGAGAGGGGCTAATCTTATTACCAGTATGTTAAAACTTTGACACAGGAGTCTTATTTTACTATGAATGAAGTAATTAAAGCAGAAATATCTACTCCATATAATTGAGCCACGACATTAAAAGTTTAAGCTTGTTCATGAAGGAAGAAATATAGTTATTTAGATTTATATCTTAAACAAGCCCCCTCATGTGCATGCATCACCTTTTAATAAAAAGCAAGACAAGTGGAATTTATAAATGGGTGAGCCAATACCACTTTGACCCACCTCATCTACAACCTTGAATTATTAGTGATGTAAGGAAATTTATTTATTATATTTATTTCTTCACAAAACACCTTATGCCACTGTTTGATTTGGATAAAAATCATATTTTTACTAGATTTTGATAAAAGTTGACGAAATGAGCGGTTGAAAATGAGTTTAGAAAAAAATAAATTTTAAGAAATAGGGGCCAAACAGCAGCTATATTCTGTTATATACCAATATGCCAAAAACTAGTAAATAAAGGATGTACAAAATGTAAAAGGAGTGATGGAAAATATAAAAGGAATGTGTGCAAACATTTCAACAGGAAACACAATGAAGATTGACTGTTTATTGGAAATATCAACTCTTATTGTTCTATCCATAGAAAGCTCGCATAAAAAGTACTTCCTTGAGGTCAAATAATATGCACTAAGAATTGGACTGAAATCTTACCATGCCCAACTTCCCCATGGTTCAATCCTCAAAAATCGAAGAAGACTGTAAACATCCTCCAGGTTGTTCTATTAAAAGGAAATTGCACTGTGAGAAACAATACTAACTAGATGAAAATAAAGTTAGAAAGAATCTACAAGAAATCCAGGCAAAAACATATTAGTGGAAGAGTTCACAGCATGCTCAACAAATACAGGGCCATATTCACAATAACTACATTAACTCTCAGAATATGACCCAATAACTAATAGCAAAATCAAAGAAAATATGTTTAAAAAAAATCTCTCAGATGATGGTTAATGAATTTATTTCCTCTTTGGGATGACACCAATAATGACTTCTGAAATCTTTCCAAAAATGTCCTTACCTAAAGTACATGATAGAAATAATATTTTTCCTATTTCTGAGGAGGGCGATTTCTTCATGGGGATAATGTTGTTGAATCTTAATGACAGAGAACATTCTCATATAATGAGCTGGATTACCAAGGATTCTTGGCCATTGATCTTTAGTGTAACATCAAAGAGTTACATTAAATAGCCACTTTTTAAACTCCCGACTAAAGTTTCTGCCAATACCCAGATATTAAGTCGTTAAAGAGGAAGTATCATTTATGTTAAAAGACCATATCAACTAAAACCTATAGAGTACTAATCTAAGTAAGACCTCCTAGACTCATCATACAGAAAGATCAAACTCATTGGTTATATTACGCTCAAGGGAAAAAGGATGAGAAAATAATAAAATAACTACTGAGTAGAGCACTAAAAATTGTGAAAAAGCAGTGCTACTATGGTAATGCACCTGGATAGGTGTACCAGTAAGGCACCATCGACGATCGGCAATAAGACCAGCTGCAGCCATGGAAATTTGGCTTTTGGTAGATTTTATAGTATGTGCCTCATCAAGAACCACTCTAAACCATCTCACTGAATAGAGTCCTCCATTTTCCTCCCCATTCTACACAAGGAACATGGAGAATGAAGAAAAGATATATCAGATTACTTTATGAGTAACAGAATGAAGCAAGGGCAGGATACTAATATAACAGATCCAATACCAAAGGCAACACACATGCCGAGTGCACTGGACAAAAAAGACGAGGATGCCACTAAAGCCAATTTAACTATGATTAAATAGAAAACAATGAGTACCTCTGTTGAAAACTCAGAGGCTAACACTCCATATGTAGTTAGAACAACATCACTTTGAGCTAGAACTTTTGCATCCTTTGATCTACTTTGACCATAATGAACATAGATAGACAATGCCCCAGGTTGGGCATGCGTTTCAATTTCTGTCTACAATGCAGCTTAAAGGATTTCCTTTAGTAGGCTGAATCACTATGTGCACTTTCAATAGATACCATCAAACACTAAATACCAAAACATGCGAACTATACCTTCCACTGGCCTATAAGCGTCATAGGACAGATAATCAGATTGCCACCACCAGCAAGCGAGTTCTGTTGCTTTTGAACCTTCTCAAAACCAGAAAACTTTGTTGCTTTCTTTAAAGATGTTGGAGAATCGTCCAACATATCACCTGATTCACTGTTTTCATTGGAAGCCTTGCTAGACAATCCACCTCTTCCAGAATGAGAGAGGAGAAGAGATATAGTCATGATAGTCTTCCCAAGCCCCATAGAATCTGCCAAAATCTTCCAAGTTTATCCTACAGTCAGATTAGGAATACCAAAACTACAAAATGCAGGCAACGGATGACAAATCAATACTAGCAACATACTCCTCCTTTAGCAATTTGAAGAGTGCTCGGAAATTCTGTAGCAGCATCACCCGAAAATGCATTTAAGTATATCACCAAATTCCTCCTACAAATGAATACAGCTTCTTATATATGGCCAAAAAAAGGTACTATAGTATCTGAATACTTAATATAGTAACAAAGCATCACATACGTATCTGCAAGGTGGTATGCATCCCAACATGGATGCAAAGTTGTAGCAGCAGCATCATCAATGTTGCGGCCCTTCTCCAGTTGAAACATCCAATGAAGAGCCTGCTTCTGGTAAGGACGAAGTTCACACTGCAGGGTACTAGGAGGCTCCATTTCCTAAATGATCAAAATCAATTCATGCAACACCTAAAGCAAATACCACATTAACAAATCTTGAAATGGCCTTTACCTCTAAGTGTGAGCTATCAGAAACACCAACAATACTGTCAAGATCATTATCAGAAATTGGTTCCTCGTTTTCCACTTCATTTCCATTTGTTGAAGATGGATTCTTGAATTTATTGATATGCAGGAAGGAGGTTTCCTGTCCAAGAAAATTGAAGAATTAATATCCATTTCTATATTTTTTTTTATCAACCAATGGATTCATTAAATTTACCTCTGGGTTCAAAGGCCTCTTCCTTGTGTACAAATCTCCTGGAGTAAATTGTGCCTATAATGATAGAGAGAATTAAATCACTATAGGTAAGTGTCAGCAAAGATGGTCCTTTGACAAGTTGGCCAGCTTCATTATATAGGTTGCCATATATTCTGAATTAAACCTTTATAATTGAATCTAACATATAATAATCACCTTTTTGAAAGGAACAAGACCTAGCAGCCTGAACAAAGATGAAAGAGGGTGAAGAACAGACTCATCTGCAGAGTTACTGGTTGTCTTCAGTGAAGTTTGATTGATTTTTCGCAACATGGAACTGTTGATGTACACACTGCACATAACACAAAAACAATACAAATCCACCTCTCTCAATCCCCCAGGCCCATACATACTCATATTTTATCCATTAGTAGGATGTTAACATGACAGTTTCTAGTTATTAAAACTACAAAATGTATACCTCATGTTCAAAATAATAGTATCCATGATTCCCAGCACAGCAGGAGCAGATTTACAACACCCCTGAAGTTGAACCTTCTTTTCCCTCACTAGCGGCAGAAGACACCTAGCCCATTCATTTGGAATGCGGCCAATCTGCCCAACATGTCTTCCACATTTTGTTACAATGCAAAACCAATTCAACCCATGTACTTTATAAGAAATTATAGCAGCTCAGATTCTGTTTACCTTTTGAATGACTAGCATTATATGCTACATCATACTTAACTAAGTATCTTATTATTTTTCATTTTCACTTCAGCTTTCCATTTCCTTTAAATTAAAAGTCATGCATTCGAACTTAAACATGGAAACATCTCCCTAGTGTAGCAAATAAATAACTAGTTACAATTCATAGTTTCTTGAAATGCAATTTAATAGAGGACCTCATACATTACCTCGCCATGAGCTTTTGTTGAAAATCGTACAATTTCCGAGCAAGCTGCTGCCTGCCGGCCACGGCCACCCCCACCCCCAAACTTCCCAGGTGAGGGTGTCGTCAACTTCCTCTCAACCGGGAATGTGAAATTCACCTCATCACCGGGATTTAAGCTCCTTCCTTTACATGTTGACAGCCCCGCCACCTCAGCAGTTCCCACCAACCACCACTCACTCCCCATTTCTTTCCCCAACGCACTATTACTATTACCATTACCCTCACCCTCAATTCTTCCACTCCTAAGGTTCAGGTTCCCATTTGAGTTCGAACCCGAATCAGAATTCCCCACCCTTTTAGCATTGAATTCTAAATTCGACTCAACAGGTGTGGGCTTGGGATTCAAATTGCCGTTGGAGAGCCCAGTTTTTTTAAGGAATTCAGGTTTCTTGAACAGCTTCGGACTATCAAAAATAATGTTAATTGCAGCTGTAGGGTCGTTATTGGCCATGTGGAGGGCTCGGATGATGTCCATGTCGGAAAATTCCAGGCCGACGATCGATCTGACGGTTGAAATGACTTCGTCCGTGCCTTTGTTTCCCATTTACTCGTGTCAATACAGAAGGAAGAAAAACCCTAATAATGAATGGAAAATGATGTTTAGAGGTTCTACTGGTGTGTATCTAACACAATTCTGTAGGCATGACCTGGAGTTTTCAGAAAAATGGGGAAATGGAAAACCCTAACGGAATTTTATTTTTTATTTTTTTATATTTGGAGAAGAATGGATACAATAGAAGGGTTTGTGTGGCGGGTTGTTTATATATGGGTAAGGAAGTGTGTGAGATTTCCCGCCATATCTTTTTCCCGGGAAGATTTCTACTACAAATTATTTTGTTAAATCCTGCAGTACACATTGGCCATCTTGATGTACATTCTTGAGAAAATAATGCATTTTAATAGTGATGTACTGAAAAATATGTGATTAAAAAATTTTAAAAAAAAATTGAATTTACGTGTAATATTATTTTATTGAAAATTTTGTAATTGAAAATAAGTATTGAAAGAATGCATTTTTTTAGGAACGTGTATCAAACATGGTGTATCCATCAAATAGCAGGATTATTCACCACTTAAAACTTGTTTGGGTTTCAGTGTAATCCAATATTAATTTTGAGTACAATTACACAATTATTATTTGCGTATTCCGTGGAATTTATCACTCATCTCATCCTCGTTATAGTCTCAATATAATTTTTCTCAAACAAACACTAGCTCTTGTTTGGACTTTATTTTAATGAAATTTTAAGGAAAAATATATTTTGAAATAGTGATTTTTTAAGAAGATGTAGTTAAAAAAGAAGGAGTGTAATATAATTTTATTGAAAAATATATAATTGAAAAGGAGAAAGAGAAATATATTAAATTTTAATGCACCAAACTAAGATGGAAGCGTGTTAGAGAATTTGTGTGAAAATTCGATTGTTGAATTTATTATCTTTTTTTAAAAAAGTTATTTGTTATTAGATTCAAATTACAATGATTGAAAAATAAGTCACTTTTTTAACACTCGTTAAAAAAGTCGTCTAATAAGTAATAACAGAATTTTAAAATATCCTAGATTTTCTTTTTCACTATACTAATGTTTGGGCCGTCTTGTCGACAAATAGGAGGTCTACGACTAGATACTACACATTTTTATTTTAAGTGAAAATCTTTGTAACATGAAAGAGTTAAAAGCAAATAGTAATCGCATGATCGAAATGTAAAAGATTATAGAGCAATGACTTGTGAGCATATTCGACGTTAAATAACATTATTCTATGAAGAAGTATAGGATATATGTTGTCAACATATATTTTATTAATTAATGTGATGGTTGGGTCAATTGTTTGGCTTTAAGCTTGAGTAGGTAAATTCCAGCTTAAGCGTTTGTTTAATGAATATTATTTTATTGGGAAAAAAATGTATTTTAAATAGTGATATGGTGAAATATATGTGATTAAAAAGTAAGGAAAAGTTATTGATGCGATAAAAAATATTATTTTATTGAAAAATGTGTTGTTAAAAATGTATTTTGAATGAATGTGTACCAAACATAAGCTAAATATACGTGCAAAATCAAGTATTTTTCAGTTTTTGGAATAAAATTATTTATCGAGCCAAATTAACTCAATTTAATTCTTTGTGCCTCACAAGTCACAACGAACCCAGTGACCCATGAGAAATCTACATGAAAATTAACGTTCTATTATAGTTTACAGATAACAAGCACAGTTCACTATTGTCACCACCGATTTGCCATTATGCAATTTAAATTGACAAAATTTTAATATGTTTTGGACAAAAAGATATCAGTGCTAACTCAATTAGTTAGAACTTCGTACTAATTCGATGTTATAAAATAAAGAGAATAGACATTGTTAGAGAGAATTAAATCTCAACATTACCATATAGGATATATATTACAAGGTAATATAATAATCCACAATATGATATTTATAAGGTGTTTTGTGTAAATTAAAATTAGATTTTTAGTGGATTGTGATAAAAGTTTTTGAAATGTCTAGTCGAAAAGATGTGTCACCTATGAAAGATGCGGTTAATATTGATTGTTTGACTTTGATTTAGATTTTAATCCGGCTCAAACAGGTGAACAACATGAATTTAAGCCTCTCTTTGAGCTCCATTTTTTAGAACAATTGATTTTATAATAATGAATTTTTTGGAAAATTTAACTATAAACTAGAAGGAAAAAAAAAATTGAGTTTACGAGCAAATTTTTTTTAATTTGAAGAATGTGTGGTTGGAAATTTGAAGAAAAATGAGTTCATAGAGAACGAGATTCAAAGATATGATTAGTAGCCCAATACAGAGAATAAATCTGCTCTTTATTTTCCTAATCAGAAATGTTGCTGTTTAAAAATTGTTGGGGAAATGTACAGAGTTCAAACAACAATAGTCACAGCAAAAGTAACAATTATCAAAACAAACCTAATTCAACATAATCGATAGAAAGCATATCAAGTCGTGAAGAAATAACATAGAAACTGAAGTTGTAAATATAAGAAGTCTACTTCCCTGTTTGACCGAGAATCAGGCTCAGGAACAGCCCTTCCAATCATTGCACACCACCATCCAGAAAGAGAGGGATTTTAGATAACACTTAAGGGAAAACTCTGTATTGATCATCGATCAAAAGGATCTCCCAACAGCCATTGTTCTCCCTCACAGTTAGAGTAAAACCAAGACTACAACCAGCCACTATTGCAAACCTGATTTCCCACTTTTTTACCCTCTAAATGCTAGAACAATCATAGAGAAATCACCCAAGAGAAGAGAGAACGGACTCACACACAAGGAAACCCAGATGAACGAGAGAGAGGGTAGAAGATTCGAGAAAGGGAGGAGTCGAGTGAAAATAAGAGAGCTGAGAGGAAATATCTCCCAAGAATTAATCTCAACTACCAACACATCCGATGCTCACATTAAACCCGAACTAGCAAATCCATGTGAGCCCACAACCACCAATAGGCAAGTGACACCTAAGCAACTGGGCCAAAATAATGCAAACAATACAAATGACATAAATAGCACTTGCCCAACAGTGTTATGTGAAACACGATTCTCACATTCTTCACATTGGTTCTCATAACACACTCTCTCTTCGGGTTGCGGATTTGCACGTGGAAAGCTGTTTATCATCATCGCCCACAACCTGCAAGAAAATTAATCGGGGTCAATATATAACAAAGATAAGCACAATTTAAACTTTCATACATGTAGATTTTT
Organism: Fraxinus baroniana; assembly: GCA_903798355.1. Taxonomy (NCBI): domain Eukaryota; kingdom Viridiplantae; phylum Streptophyta; class Magnoliopsida; order Lamiales; family Oleaceae; genus Fraxinus; species Fraxinus baroniana. The sequence goes on from CAIGRO010053348.1 coordinate 28,021, forward strand.
TGTCCTCATATCAGAGGGATTCTTGTCACTATGGATCTTAACAATTTCAACTTCACCTCGAGACAGTTTCTCAAGAATAAAATGACACTTCACCTCAATAT
>CAIGRO010053355.1:0-13267 GCA_903798355.1 Fraxinus baroniana
TTAAATTCTTAAAAACACTTCATTTATATAGTATAAATTTAGTTTTATACTTGTTATTAATTTTTTTATTGAAATCTTTTAAACATGAGTACATATTTGTTACTTGCTAATAACTGTGAATTAACAATATATACTATTTCTAATATAAAAAGAAAAATGATTACGGTTGAGTGTCCAAGAAGTGTCGGTATCGACTCGTGTTCGACACGAATACGCTACCCTAATTGAAGTGTTCGTGCTACATAGGGTCTTAGAATTATGAACGTTCTTTTACCGAATCACATTAAATGATGGTCAATGTAAGAGTTAGATATCACTCTCAAGCATAAAGCAAAAGTAAAAATTAATCTCTCTTCATCTTCAAACTCTAAACATAATCAGGAAAAATCATGTCTACGATCCTAGGTTAAAGTCAACAAACTGGACAGATATAATCAAGATTTTGATTGGACTCACAGCCTAATAAACATCAAATAGACATAAATTGTGTATCCCAATTGGGCAAAAGTGTGAAGAAAACCCTGAAGTCAGCTTTCGGTTTGATCAGCGTGGTGGAGAAGGCAGGTGGAGGAAAATATTGAAGGAAATTTGGCGGAGAAAAGGTACATTTATAATCCATCCGCCTACCATTTAATGCCAAACTACGGAAAGGAAATAAGTGTCTTTTAGAGAAAAATCATCTGTCTCATTTTTTGTACAATCCCTCCAACCAAAGAAAAGAGCTATAAGTATTAATGCACCACATGCAATAATATAAAGTAGCAGTCCAGCCTTGTAAAAGTAAAATTGAATATACAGAAGCTAGAAAGTAAAGCACCTAGAATATGTTAAATCACTTTCGCAAGTTGATATTTCTGGTGATGATTCAGAAAGCATTTTGCTTCCTCCTTTCGACTTGCTAGAAAAGTCAGAACTTGGAAAACCCTTATTGATGTTCAAGGTGGACATGGGCGAGTGACTTTCATGAAGAATGTTCCCATCTGACCATGACCTTTTAAATAATGACCTAAATATAGAAAACAAGAGAGCAAAATTTACCAGGACTTACAGAGGTGCACAATCACATTAATATCATGCCGCAGTTAAAAAAAAAATGGCATTCAAATTTTCCCACAACAATGCGAGAAGTGCATCTCGAATGATTAATAAGTAATCCTATCTGAGTCTGATGTGAATATAGCTAAGGATCCTATATAAACAAACTAAAAGTTGAAAGACAAGAAGGAAGATCAAGGTCCAAAAGCATCCACGAACAACTAGATTAATTCCCCATATGATAAAAAGAAGTGTTACAACATATAACTCAATACCACCTTACCTTCCATTTTCATCACTATTTGACTGTACATTCCTTCCCACATGGGAATGCTGATCAGAATCCAGCTCCCATACATGAGCTTTACCTGGTTGAGGTTGAAAATGCCCCAAAAACCTGCTCAAATATTATCAACTGAACTGTTAGTTTAAGTGATCATTCCATCACCTCGAAAACTATACAGGAAGTAGTAAAATAAAAATAAAAAAAAGTAACAAAAATCTTGGAAAAGGAAGACATATCAACACTCTCTCAATGCTATTGAAACATGTCGAGAATGGGATAAAGTACCCGGCAGACATAGAAAATGTTCCTATAACATCTCCTAAGTTCATCTTCACTACCCATATCACCTATAACCATATAAAAAATTTCAAGAAGCATATGTTAGACCAGAACCACTACCAACTTACACATTGATGGCGTTTTGCTTCTCCATATCCATGTAAGCATTGCTATAATATCTCTGTAGAGTTCTAAAAAATTCCTGGGACTGGGTTGCAGCTTTCCACTGACCCCTTCTCGCAGAGAAAATCTATAACAAATTAAATTTCAAAATGTCAACCAAAACACATGCTTGTAATAACTGAAATATAATGGTTATTTGAAAGGATAATCAATTGTATATTCACCTAGGAATCCCCCCCCCACCCCCCCCACCCCCCCTTCCCCTTTTCCAAATGAAAAATGTTTACAGGGAAAACTCTCAAAACAATTTCCAACACAAAAAGGATCAGACTGAAGACAAACCCTAATAACAGTTGATAAAGGAGGCGTGCAGTGGCTTTACAAGGTTGTTTTGACACAAAATTATAACAAATACAGAAAATAAATATCAATAAAGTAGAAACATGCTACAGCTGACCACTCAATATCACATGAAATGGTATTGGTAGGTAGAGAAATCAACATGATTTTAAAGTTAATAACTAATACAAATGTTTTACAGAAGTAATATAATTTTTCAGACAGAAAATTTAATATAAGACCATAAGAACATTTGCAATCGGATATTTCAATTCGCAAGAAAATAGCTTCTAATTTTACGTCAAACTAATCCTAAATATGCGCGTTAGCTGGGAAATGATGTAATAATAAATCCAGTCAGTCTACCTAATATTAGAGGCGATTACACATTAGCTTACCTTGTTGTGAGCAGCCGAACCACCATACTGATGTGCAAGGGTATCACCCATTCTCTCGTAAAAAGCCATCAATTCATCAGCCAAAGGATCATCAAGGTCTATCTTGGCGGAGGTTGTTACTCCAAGCGCATACAACTGATGTCCCAAAGCAGCCAAGCCATATGCATATTGTGCCACATTAGTGCGATCCAAACAGTCTATGCAGTTTGTCCTGAGCACTCCCTTTTGGAACATTGGAGGTTTGACAGTAGAATGGCCATTAGAAACAGTATTGCCTCTTCTAGGTTTTCTATCTGCGTTATCAGAATCCTCATTCTCATCATAGAGATGTTTCTCGCATTTGCTATTGCGAAATCTTGTGGTGGAAATATCAGGAGCAGCAACATTACTGTGCATAAAACAATTGTGAACTTCCTTTATATCATTATGAATTTACACAGTAACATAATGGGAAAAAAAGGATATACTGGCAATTTATTGAGCAATTACTAACAACCATAATGCCATGTCACAATAGATGTATCTACACATTTCAGTAAGTCCTCTATGAATCAAATAATCAGGTATAATCCATACAAAAAGAATTATCTTTCTCCTTCAGAAAACATCAAAAGTTGACTTCTCGTGGTAAAGGGTAATTAGGAGTTAAGTGACTATAACTCTCGGGTACTTTGAAAAACAAATATGAAACAATCAGAACAAGAGAGAACATTCATCATGATATAGAGAAGCCATGTTTTTACTTGCAAGTCGATTTGTATCATATCCCAGAGGTAGGAACAACCAATGATATCCGCCGGTTGTCCTAACTCTAGATTAGACATGACATTGAAGTGCTAAAAATACTCCAATAAAGATCCTAGCACCACGTTTGTTATAAGTTTTATTTAAGTCTTAAGACTAATATCCCACCTAAAAACTTAAGCCCATTAGAGATGAAGGAATTTATTTTGTTCATATTTTATATCTGCTCCTTAAGAGAGGATGGATTCATTTTTTCGCTTTAGACTTGAACATGAAATTTCCACACTTGGGGTGGCACTAAGAATTGAACTTTGGATCCTTGTCGATTCTAGCACCATATTGAACCACCTCATCTAAAAACTTAAGTTGTTAGAGAAGGGAGATGTATTTATTTATATTAATCTTAAACAATATACTAACATAATGAGGGATGACTACCCAGTATAGTAAGAACATAAACATGCTTATAATAAGATGAAAATGCCAAGTACAATAATTTTAATGCACTTCAAAAAAAAAGGATTGTGGTGAACAAACTCACTCAAAAGAAGGCCATCCTATACATCCCTCTGATTGCAAGGCAGGTGTTACTTGACAATAGAAGAAACCTGTAAGAGTTAATGCATATGCAGCCACCTTTCCCAAGAGAAGAAGAACATTTGTAGCTTTACTGAGGAAAATAGTTAAAATAAAGACTAGTCAGGCCTTCAACAAAAGCAGCATGTCTTAAAAGGATAAAACATTAGATACCTCCGAGAATGTTTGTGCAGATCCCAGTGGAGGAATTTAAGACGATTCTCCTCTAAGAGATCTTTATTAATAGCTTCAATCGCATTAGCAAACTCTGTACGAAGAATGGATTCTCGAGGCTTCTTTTCATTTGTCTGTTGATAACAAAATTTAGTGCCTATATATTATACACTTCAACAAATTCAACAATAACAGATATGGAGTTGACGAATTCACCATAAAACCCTCGAGTACAGAAGTAAAGATAACATCCCTCTCACCTTAATCAAATTTAAAATGATAATAGGGTTCCCATATCGCTTGACAAGATTTTGAAAATGAAGTCTGGTAGCCTCATAATTCTGGTCCCTCTTTGACACTGGACAATAAACATCAGTTATGAAGTACAGAAATGAAAATTAGATTAGCGTTCTTTAGCCACAAAATAAGAAAGGAATCAGAATTTCTATAACGTACATATAATATCAGGCTTAAGATTTAGACGTGAAGTTTCCTGTGACCAGAATAGTGGGATTGACCCACGATTTTGGACAACAGAACTAATCTGCATAGGGAACCCTTCTGGAACATCCTCAAATACAATCTGCTCAGTCTCAACATCATTTGCAACTCTGCCCTTCTCATTGATCCCTCGTTTTAGATATCTACAATGTCGGAAAAAATATCAAGTATCATACTTGCAACAGAGAGAAAGGGGTGAAGAAAGATCAGCAGAAAGCATCCAATGATGGGACAAAAACAACACATGAGGTTCATGTCGCAACATAAAAGTGAAGAAAATAACAATGATAATCCGTACTTACAGCAGCAATTCTCCAAATTACTATGCTTCAATGTATCTCTACCCTTCTACACATGAATTAGTGCATGTATGTCTATGACGAATTTACAAAAGTATACCAAGTTAGGAATTCCATTTTTATTTTTATTTTTTATTTGTTGAAGTAAAGTAGGCGGAGGTTCAGTTGAAGAACCATGAACAATAGGCAGCTGTCCGCCTATCCCTCCTACTTGAGCAAGCCTGGCAGCTAATTTCTAATTTTTTTTATTTTTATTTTTTTTAAGAAAAACACCAACACAGCTTTAGTGCGTTTTCAGGTACCGCCAACTAAGGAAGGCTACTGGGGGTTTGGATTCTCCAACCGTATATATAAAATCAAACTCATGAAATAACAAGGGGATAGGGGACAAAAACCTGACCTCCCAAAGACGAAGAAATGCAACAAATGAAGGAAAGTAATAAGAGAAGTACTTCCAATACAAAATAGTAAGTGAGAAACAGGCTTTCGTCCTCCTGATAATAGCGTTATTCCAACCCTCATGTGCAAGTGAATAGGCAACCTAGTTCCCCTCACGGTAAGTGTGAAAAATAGTATCACAATCAAATGAGAGAAGAAGTTTGATTTGTTTGAGAATGATCTGAATCACTCATGGTCCTTTACCCCTAGTGATGCAGTGATAGGTTACATATGAGTAAGTCTCCACCCAAATATCTAATAATCCGAGTCGTCAAGCAAGCAAAATCCCATCTGAGATAACCCGTAACTCAGTGTCCAAAATAAGGCCTTCTCCATATGATGACGAGAAGACCCTAATGCAATGTCCATCTTGGTCACAAATAATGCCCCCCACCACTAGCAAATCCATCGTTGAAGCATCTTTCAATGTTGATCTTGTGAGATCCCATCATTAGAGTACGCCAAAAAATCAATATAGGGTGTATTGGGGGAGGAAGAATCAAAGAAACACCAAACGATCAGGCGATAGTCTAAGTCTCCACGACAATGAATAAGCCAAAATGAGCAATATATATGAAGAAGTGAAATCATGCGATAGACTCTCCATATGATCTGTCTAGGCTCTATGCGTATCTCACTATGCTTCGCATCATTCTTCTCAAGCCATAAAAACCAAAATATATACAAGAGCAGTCGAAGATGGAATGTCAAGACCAGCAAATCACCCATTTTTACATATGATATACACTGATGCAGACCAAATAATTGTCTATTGTAAGTGTTTTATATATTTGGACTCCTTTTTTAATTTTTCGAATTTAAGTTCTCTGGATTTTTTCTTTAGAAAGATTTCACTGGTAAGGTCCTATGAACTGTAGTAGCCCTAAAAGTTTTTGGTGAATTTTCTTCCATGCAAAATCTTCTTGCATGCTCAATTTAACCATCCAAATCATCTTTATATAATAGAATTGTGTTTTCCTTCTAGATTCAAAGTTTCCGATTGGATTCTAGGGTGTGAATTGAAGACAAGGATCCCCCTCCCCTCTCTTCATACTTCTGCTCCATCACCTAACTAGCTAGTGCATGCTTCCTTCTTAAGAGTCCCAAAAATATAAATCAAGTGATTGAGTGTCCTCTCCAAGTAGGGACAAACCCCTGCTAGGAACAAATCCCTATTCAATCTTCTATCACCTTAATTAATGTGCACCCACTTGCCAAGAAGCCCATGTCACAAGCAGTTTTTTAATCCTAACTCCTCGATTTCAGGATTACAAAGAGCAAGAGCTCAAATAACATAGTAATGGTGATTAATCTGAATTTTTTCCCCCTTTTAAAGTTGAAATCCTATGGATAAGAAGTGCCTGCAGCATTTTATTTTCAAATTAGAGAGAATTTGGGTTTTGCTTTACCACTTCAATTTTTTTCAAGGTTAGTTAGAAATCTAATAATGCATCTTAATCGCATCTAAAACACCAAATATTAATTGAATTCCTAACATTAACCTTTTAATGAAAATTGACTGAGAGTGGAGTGATCATGTCCCCATAAAACTTGTGAAAATTAAACCAGGCGTTGCTAAAAGTCCTAAGATGGATCGTCAAATATGCGTCCCTGATGTTAGCATATCCAAAAATTCATGTGCCATTTATTAAGCCTAAGCAAACCTTAGAATTTCCAAATCAAAGGAGTGATCCAAAGGAACATTTGGACCATCTCCTCTTATTATGTTAAGAAACAACTCACTTGCTGAGTTCCATGGAATCAATTCTTACTGTAAATTTAAAGGTTCTTACCACAATATTATATATAAATATATATATATATATAAACCAACTCCTTCCTTCTCCCTATCCCTCTCTCTAATCTTCCCTCATGCCATAGCAACTCAAAACTAACGCCAGAAGTACAGCTAAACAAAATAGCATTGCCGCTGCCATAACAAAATAGTATAATTGAACAAGACAAAATACCACCAAAAGAAATTCCATAACCTCCAGGAGGAAGTAATAATAATAATAACAAAGAGCAAGGAGGAGGACGAGGACGAGGAAGAGGAAGAGGAGGACGAAGGAGGAAGGTGTAGGAAGAGGAGAATCTGCCTGGGAAACCTCCGTTTCCAACCTCTCATTTTGGAAGATTAAGACATGGCTTGTAATAGCATTCGTCTCCAATTTAGAATTCACGTCACAGTAAGAATTTAGTTTTTAATCTAATGTTGAGGTCCAGTATTTATTATGGATGTTTGAAGTCAAACGATGACCATTTGAGATCTAGTAGCTGCTTTTTAGTGGATCTGGATTTATGGGTCCAGGGCAATAGGTTGCAGTAACTTGGGATTGTTATCTAAAAGGTGAGGGTTTCAGGTTTTATATACAAGGTATGATAAAGCTGGTGTTCACATTATGAGGTTTTATTGCGATGATGCAGATATGGTTTCATGGGTTGGTGGTGGACAAATTGCTACTGGTGGCGGTGGTCTAATGGTTTGTCCACAAACAACATATAGTGGGTAGGGAGAGTGAGAAACGTGAAAATGTTGTTCTATTTTTTACCAGAGCAGAGTGAGGATTTCAGGTTTCATATACAATTCCTTGAAACACCCCAAGTAAGGAAAGGGTCCAATTCAATTTGATACACAGGAAATAAAAACATTAAAGAACACTAACTCTATAATTAGACATAAATATAGAGCCTGTCTGGGCGCGATTTTAATTGGCAAAAAAATGGAAAATTTTACCATTGAAGGAAGCAACGGTCAGAAAAACACAAAAAGGCTGCTGAATCTGTGACTAAACAAAGTCAAAAATTGTAGGCGGTTATGGTAGCAACGGTTGAAATGATGATTTTAATTTTGCCCAGACAGGGCCATATACTTGAATTTATGAGTTTCTTAGCTAGTTATATATATGCATGGATGAATTCCCTTTCTAAGCCTGTTACATAGATAAGTTCCCATCTGGATCTCTTAGAGAGATAAAAGTAGCATATGGGCTAGGTTTTAATTTATTTATTAATTCTTTGCCAGAAACACCATCAAAGTACGTCCATGCAGGGTTTGTAGACCACCACCTAAACCCAATTGGAGAGGTTTGGATTCCCCAACACTGTTTTATAGATAATAGTCAATGTATAATGTTATAATACTTTGGAAAAAGAATGAAACTTCAATTTGAGATATTAACAGATAACATAAATCCAGATGTTCATCAAACTACGGTTTGCATACTGACCTGGTACCAGCATAGTGCCGTGAACGCCTGGCAATTAAAGTCAGCTTGAAATCATGTCCTGATATAGAAAGTGTAGCCTAGATTCCCAAGCATAAAGAAATCAACAAGACATCAAATTTTTAATGCTTGCTACAAGATACAATACAAGTGCATAGACAGCAATATATAAATACTATTATTTAGAATAATCAAAGTCAAAGAATAGCATCAATAAATCACACCAGATAACTCGGCCAAAGAAATTTTTTGAAGAAACAAGAAGTCATTTAAGCAGCTAAGGTACCTTACCTGCTTAAAAAATCCATAGACTAATGCAACGGTCCAAATAGTATTCTGAAGAATATTGTGTATTCCACGAGTAAGAAACTCATTCCACACAAACATGGTTTCATATAGGACTTGCCCGGTTTCATTATCACACATGTTCTTCTGGAGACTCCTCATAACGCGGTAGGAGTAACTAAAATAGAAGTCCTTTGTCAGATCCACCATGCACAAGAGCTTCTTATATCTATACAACAATTAAAATCGAAAAGTAGTCATTAGTAAAGAAATTATGCTGCAAAGAAAATTGACATTTTAAGGTATAACACAACCATATTCATTTTTTGCTCTGGTATATGTTGCTCATTATAGAAAAACAAAATTTAAGGAAGATGGGATGTAGAGGAAAATAAATGGTCAGACTGAGAATCTCAGCTGAACTTTGCTGAGTCTAGCATTTTATTCTTCTCTATAACTTTATGGAACCCTATGTGGAAGAACAAGGACTAAAAGACGATATTTGAGAACTTAAAGAATAAAGCAACTTCATTCTGAAAGAGATTGAATTAAGAGAAAGGGAACAACCTGTTCTCATTCTTGTAATTAACCATGCTGGATGTAACTACAGAATTTTCAAGGGGGATTATCTCACTTTTAGAGATAGCATAGACATTGTGACCGCAGATTGAACCGATCTTCCTTCTTTTCGTAATAAGTAGTATGTAATAAGGCCCCAGAAATTTAATGAATCCTGGAAAAGAGAGTAACGAGAACAGAAGCAAGATTAGCAGCCCATCTTATGTAAGGTAAAGAAGTGACCCTCAATTTCTACGTACCAACGATGCCATAACAAGAAGTAACAAACTTAAGTCCTCCTGTAACCCTGTTTCCTTCATGTATCCTTCTCAATAGGTCAGAGCATTCCCTTTCTGTGTATGTGGTAGAATCTTCACGAATGTTAAGTTCAGTGGGTTCTGTCCTATCAATTTTTAACACTTTCATATACGATCTACTTTTGTCCCTTCCTACCATATAGAATTTCTGCAATCAACAAATTGTGAAAAATGTTAAATAACACAGAGAAGGTTGTCCATGTAAGATACGTCTATATGCATGCACAGACTAAAATTTTACGTAGTGTATAAGAAGATACGATCCAAGTGTTTCTCCATAATTATTAGATGTATACCCCAATTCTTTTGCAGTGAAAGGTAACAATCACAGACAAAAAAGCCAATGAGAACACAAGAGCTTCGACTCTAGGGACTTCTAGCAGCAAACTTGTATAAAGGGCCTCACAGATATGCAGGAGATGCCAGTTGAATCAACCAATAAATCAAAAGAATGAGTGATCCCTGGGCCTACCTAACACATGTCCCTGAAGTAGGGGATTGATTGATTCATTTGATTGTAGGAAAAATCTATTTGTACAAAATAGATTACATAATCTATTACCTACTCAACACGTGGCGGAGGGGGCCGCCACGTGTTGAGTATGTAATTCATTTGGTACACGTAGCATCATCCTTGATTGTAAAGCTCAGGTAAGAATAGGACATTCCATCGCAATGAGTGAACGCATTACATTTTCCAAAGTGCACGAGGACATCATTAATGCTGAAACTCCTAAAGTAACATTCAAAGAATTCCAAGCATGTGGAAGATATGACATAATTTTTTACTTATTAAACTAAGCTCCAACAGAAGGCAGTTGAGTAAGACAAAACGTTTGAAAGCCAACACACACGTTTAACCTCATATATCTTCTAATAAATTGTCAAAATCTAGCCATCATGCAGTTGATCATAATTTATTTCATGGGATATACATACATATCAAAACCCAAATAATCCAGAATTAACTTAAAAGGGCAACATTTCCAAAATTGCTGCCAATTAATAAAGAAAGTGATAGCAAGAATTTAAGCATAATCAGCATTAGCATTAAATTTCAGCACAAATTAATCTATACAGCCTTAAAACAGGAGATTTTGTACTCCAAATTAGTACAAGAATCCAAACAAAGCGTGCTGACACATTTGAACTATAAGAAACAAGAAATGGCAAAAAAGTTAATACCGATTGTGTTGCATAGAGTCGGAATTTTTGCATAAATCCATCCGGTGGCGGCGAAATAGGAGGAGGAGAAACAGGTTGTAGTTGTACATTTTCTAAAGCATCCGCCATAGTTGTTTGCCTTTCCCGAGCCTTGGCTCGGGATTCAATCACTCCAGCATCTAATTTGAATACAAATTTTTTTCACATTTGTTCCCATTTCCTAAACCCCATCATCACCACACATCGTCTTTGAATTTAGCATTCTCTCAAAAAATTAAATATTAAAAATCAAAAACCCTCAAGATTTTATTTTTCTCCCAAATCTCAATTGAAATTTCTATATTACTAAATTAAGAAGTTTCTTTTCTAAAAAGAATATCAAAACAAAGATTACACTCAATAATTTTGACAAAAAAATGGTATGACTAAAAAAAGTTCTACATACGAATGGGAATGGAAAGAACTGGAAAATGGAAATGGCTAGAGATTTTGAGGTACTGATTTTAAAATTAAAAATTATTTGACATAAACGATGATGCTGATAATGATGAATTATGATGCTGCGATGGAATGATGCACAGAGAGAGAAAATTATACATAGATTTTAAATGGATTTTATTTATTTTTAGAGAGAGAAACAGAGACACGTCTGTTTCTGTCAAGGCGAAATCAAAACCACAACTTATGTGGTTGACGAAATGAATATGCTTTATATTTTCTAAACTTGAAAATATATAATGTTTCGTTGTGTTTTACTATTCAAAAATTCGATGCATTTTTCATTCAAGAAATCTCTACGGTGCAAGTGTTATAATTATTAGATACACTTATTTTTTACAAAAGAAAATATAACATTATATGATTTAAAATAATACTTTGTCGCATTTATCGGTACGCAATCATCAGTTATTTGTAAATATATAGAATATTTTAAGCTTACATTTTTGTATTTTGAATTGAAAAAGTTAAAAGAGGAAATGCATCCTAAAGTTTACTAATTCTCACGTTCATGTCTTAAAACTTTTGAGAGTGGTGTAGTTACCAAACTTACAACTATTTTATGCTCTTTTTAAAAAATTATGATGTACAGTTCATATTTTTGAAGAGTTTTTTTCCTTTGCCTTCATGAGAATATTTAGTAAGTCTCTATTGCTCTTTTTAATTGTTATTCTCGAGTTTTCAGTAAGTATACATTCTATTCCAACGTATAAAACATGTCACGCGACTTGAGATTAGAGTATGGTATTTGGTTGGCTAATCCTTATCCTTAACAATATAAAAGAGTGAGTTTTCCGTCTGAACACGTGTCGCAATTACATATTATCAACCATTACAGCGTCGTTTCAAATTTTCTTATTTCTTTTCATTTGCCCATTTCCATTTCATTCCACAAACACTCGTTCTCAAAATCCGACAATGAAACTGTCAAATCGAGGCGGGCCCTCGAAATCTTTGAGCTTCCCTTTCGCTTCTCAATCGTCGAGAAATCACATGAAAAATAGCAGCGCCAGAAGTAGAAGAAAAATAAGACATCAAAGATCTCAGCCACCAAAGATGATATTCGAAATTTCAGACTTTTGAGCTTTTAGTATATTTTTACAGATTGATTTGTAATTTACAGATTTTATATTGTGAATTGTGAATTGCTATGAATGAATAATGAAATTAATGATAAATTTTCAAAGATTTGTTGGAAATTTTGTGAATTTGAATGGGAATTGATTGTACAGTAATCATGGGTTTGGATTGATTTTGACAAGTGCATGTTTGGCAAAATTAAAGTTGGTCAAATATATTTTTTATCCGTACATTTTCTAAGCATTTAAACCAAATATTAACGAGCAATTAAAGTGATTGGCAAAATCAGTGGTGGTCAATAGCCGACAAATTACAGTAATTTTGATTTGTATTAGGTAAGAAGCTCATGGGATTAGATTTGATTTTGGGGTGATAGAATACAATGGGCAATCATTGAGATTTCTTTATTTTACCAATCCAATTGGGGCAAATCGTGAACTTGAGTCCACGTCTACAACCCCACGCCACCCACCCAACCCCGTCGTATTATTTATATTGTATAGATGTATGTATGTATGTGTATGTAATGCACGTATGTCGAGACTTGTATGGTCTGTCATGATCCAAGCAGGTAATTTATCCTCAACTCTTGCATTTGACCATTTATTTGTAGCATTCACTATACATTAGCGATTATATATTTTTTATTGGAAAATTGCAAGCTTAATGAGAAAGTATTTAACAATGAAAATCGACTTGAAAAATGTCAAAATTCAAAAGGTTCAATTGAATCGAATTAGGGTCAAACCAAATGCAATAAATAAATACACACAAATAATAAAACACTATAACAACAATTTTTTTTTATTTTTTTTTCATACTACTAATTCAAAGTAAATGCAAGTGCATTTTGGCTTATTAGATTTACTAGTAATAAACACGTGCGTTGCACGTCTTATATATCGGATAAATGTGAAAATATTGAATAAATTGAAATGTAATGTTT
>CAIGRO010053420.1:0-10368 GCA_903798355.1 Fraxinus baroniana
GACTTCGTTGGAACTTGTCGATTTGCCATGTATTTATTGTAGATTATTTATATGAGTAACAATACGTGTTCTAAAAATAACAGGTCGAGGACAAAAATGCAAAGACCTCCAAAGAGACGGTCATTGCAATTGGAAGACAAGTTATTTTCTTCAAAGCATAATTCGACTCCACCAAATATATTCAGGTGTGCCAGAAGCTTTGAACCCATGCAAATACTAAGGTTGAAGAACCTACAACCTAGGTAAGACAGCTTAAAACTTTCTAGTTTAAGGCCATGGGACGCACATAGAATAAAATCTCTCTTTCTTAATGTCCCACTATCTTTAGCTTTTGATTTAGTTCTGTACAAGTGTTTTGCAATTTGCAGTGAAAAGATACACAAGAAAGAGAAAAGAGAATGCCACATCACCATCATATTACTTACACCTTAATCAACACACATTAGATCTACCTTCCCTTCACCTTTTCCGCTTCGACTAGTATTCTCCAATTCCACAAATTCATCCGTTTCCATAAATATGGGATCGACTATATAAATCTCTATCAATTTCTAATTCTACTTGTACTTACTTTTTTTTTTTTTTTATAACCGTAAAATATTGGTATTATGATATTATTTAAATATTTAATAAATACCTGATTTTTGATTAAATAAAATTTGTACCTGATTTTTGAATTAGAAAGTTAAAATACATTGGCCCATGTAATTTCCTCCCTTAACATAGCCTTCTAGACTTCTAGTTCCAACCCTATCATCTCTTAAGTCTTAATCACATTCCCTAATCTAATAAAGTGTACCAAACATGTCCTCAATCTCAACAAAAATAATTTAAATCATAATTCGACTCCGCCAAATATATTCAGGTGTGCAGAAGCTTTGAACCCATGCAAATACTAAGGTTGAAGAACCTACAACCTAGGTAAGACAGCTTAAAACTTTCTAGTTTAAGGCCATGAGACGCACATAGAATAAAATCTCTCTTTCTTAATGTCCCCCTATCTTTAGCTTTTGATTTAGTTCTGTACAAGTGTTTAGCAGTGAAAAGATACACAAGAAAGAGAAAAGAGAATGCCACGTCACCATCATATTACTTACACCTTAATCAACACACATTAGATCTACCTTCCCTTCACCTTTTCCGCTTCGACTAGTATTCTCCAATTCCACAAATTCATCCGTTTCCATAAATACAAGATCGACTATATAAATCTCTATCAATTTCTAATTCTACTTGTACTTACTTTTTTTTTTTTATAACCGTTGATGTCCGGACCAATTTGCACGCGCCTCGATTAATCCCATTGAACCCTGAAGTTTACAGTCGATACTCACCTCAATGACCCTTAGGGGATTCGAACTAAATTCTACTTGTACGTACTAAGATTCACATAAGAAAATTTAACAATATTTTACATTGATTGTCAATTTACCACGACTCTCTTCTTGCGTAAACATAAAATGGAAATATAGGCCGCGTATCACATTTCCTTTTTATGTAACTTTTCACCTATTTAGGCACCTCTTATTGCTTGCAGATTCCAACTACCCAATGCCTCCTCTCTCAAGTTTTCTTTATTCCCTAACACCAATTTCTATTTTGTTCTCTCTTCAATGCAAGGAAGCTATGATTCTTCGTACTCGTATATAAATTGAATGCAGAAAAGATACTCTTCTTCACAGAGACACCATTCCTACTTCTCCCGTCTAAGAAACTTCATTCATTATATTGAAATTCTGGGCAAAGAAGAAACTTCACAACTTCATTATGGAAGTAGCTAGAGATATGAGAGGGGGAATACATACCTGTTCGATGTTCTTTCTCTTTTGCTTTCTTTGTATTTCAGGTAATTTTTTCACTTCTTAGCTTGTTCAAATGCTTATTTTTATGTTTTCATGTTAATCAGAGTCTCAACATATGAACAATTTTTTTTTTTTTTGACTTTATCTTCAACAAACCTTAACATGCCTAGATTCATTTTTTTCACGTAAAACGTGACATTAGGCTCCTAATTGACATTATCCCAAGACATTTATATGTTCTAATACTATCTTTAACCACCTACTGATTTTGAAGAAGAACAAAGTGTTCCTGACAGGATTCATAACTATATGCTGGTGCCTACATTATTTGAAATTCATTTCCAGAGATTGGAAAACTAGAATCTAAGCAAGCTTGTCCAGTATTTCTTCTTTTTCATAAAATTCAGATCTATAACTCACGGATTTTTTGCTTCAGATACAATCATTGCAGATAAGCCCCCCTCAGTAGCAATCAGAAAAGGCAAAAAAATCACCTACCAAGAAAACCAAATGATCTTTTCAGCTTCAGCATCTACCACCTTGCGAGATACAACTACAGGAAACGTCCCCATTATCAATCCAACAACACCAGGTACAACTCCTATTGTAAATCCAAACACGCCACCTGCACCAACCACCACTGGACCAACCATAACTCCAACCACCACTCCACCGACCATAACTCCACCAACCACCACGGGACCAACCATAAATCCACCGACCACAACCGGACCAACCATAACTCCACCGACCACTAACGGACCACCTACAACTACTCCGGCATCATCAGGTGGTGCTTGGTGTATTGCCAGTCCGTCAGCTTCGGAAACTGCTTTACAAGTTGCTATGGATTATGCTTGTGGCTATGGAGGTACAGACTGTTCGGCTATTCAACCAGGTGCAAGTTGCTATGATCCGAACACAGTTCATGACCATGCTTCTTATGCTTTCAATAACTACTATCAGAAAAACCCATCTCCCACCAGCTGTGTTTTCGGGGGAGCAGCACAACTCACCAACACCGATCCAAGTAAGACATTATATTACATTATCTCATCTTGAAAATTCTGTTAATATCCTTGTGCTTATGGATTATGTCCTAGTGCACACAATTGACATGATTAGCACCTAGACTACTCTCCCTCAAAACTCACACACGTTTGCATCATAAAAATTAGAAATAGAAGCATAGGATGAATACTTCAAACTGAATGAAAAGCACTCTTGCACTAGTGGACATCAAAACAGAAATGCTAACTTCTCTTTCTTCTACACAATAATTTGCCCTCCATCTCATCAAACATCCCATAAAAAGTTACATTTATTACCGCTATAATCTTTGAACCTTTTGTCACATTGCTATAGGTCATGGGAATTGCCACTATGCTTCATCCACTACCTCCAGAACACCACCTTCAACTCCGACTATGCCCACAACGCCAACTATGCCCACAACTCCAATGACACCACCCAGGTAAATGTACTAATCAACTTCAGTGTCATAAGTTCATCAATAAAGGCAGTAAACTAATACATTAATATTTGTTATTACAGCACAACTTCACCTTACATGCCTGGTGGAGGAATTGGCTCTGGTACACCAACAGGCTATGATAATGGTTCGGCACCAATAGGCACCCCAAGTTCAGCAAAGACATCATCATACAACATACTGCTGCTCATTACCATGAATTATGTCCTACTGTCAATTGCTACAGAAATTTATTCATAAACAAGATGAACTTATTGTTACCATCTCCTGAATGAGATGGCAATTCCTTGGCTGCCTCCATGTTATGCAAAATTTTGAGGCAGAGAGATACTGATAGAAATAAATCTCAAGGCCTTCACCATAGAGTCATATTTATACACGGCATATAGATCAAGTAGCCAGGGGATAGTGAAGAAGCACATCATAATGTAGTTGGTTATTTATAGTTATACTTCAGTAGTTAATAAGAGAACGTTTGTTAAATGGTACTTGACAACAATGTACAGCTTAGTTACTTATTCTTCGTTAATCCTCTACAGTAGTGTCTAATATGGTGAACCATACACGTGTTTCAGACCAGAATATCTGGTTTTAAGGCTATATTAGGAAGAGACGTGTGAAATATTCAGGAACTAACCAGTTACAAGTTAGCACCCTTCAAATATTAGACATACTTCACCTATTTTAAAATATCAAATTTATGCTGTCTCATTATGACACAGTTACATAATTGCTATTTGCACGGCAATCGTAAAATAACGCAGACTGGGAAAGTATGCTATTTATGGACTAGATCTACAAGTATTCTGGTCGTGACTTACATGATCAAGTACATTAATGGTATGTTTATCAAAGATGGTAGGATAAACACGGGATGATATCAAACAAGAAAAAGGTGATATAACCTTATTTAGATTGGAGATAAGACTAGAGGGAACGTGACGAATCAAATTTTAGTGCCGTACATTTATAAAAATTCCAGGTATCGGACTTTGGTAGAAATATATAAATCTGAAGTGTACGAAAGAACACAAAAAAAATATAAATATAAAAATTATTTCTTGCTACTTCAAATTTAAATTGAGGTGTTTCAAGATTTATATTTCAAAGAAGTGGACAAAAAACATCTCACAACAAGTGTTTTCGGCATACAAATAATTGGACGGAATGGATTGCAAACTATTAAGTTCACCTAACACTTTCATGAGTTACTGAGTATGTGAAGAAATAGGCTTCACACAGCTAGAATGCTCGTAAGCCAATTTGATAAAAAAGATTAATTGAAGTTTTCCTGCCAAATGAGATGTGGAATGCGTTTTACTTCTTCCCTTATTTTGATCTGTGGAAGAGAATAAATTACCATCATAGTTCAACAATACAAGTATCAACATTTCCGCATGTTAATAATACAACAGTACAAGTGCATCCATCCTTTTCACAAAGTTTTTAATATCTAATGTATTCACTACACTCAAACTGATATTCATAAACAATTACAGCTTCTGAAGGCAGTGCCCAAATAGTCAATGCAACATAACCTGTAAGCTGATTGAAGTAATGCATCGTGTTCAAAACTTTACATATATGTGAACAATAAAATTTGGGGTGAGTAATAGCTGAATAAAATATTGTAATATCATACAAAATCAGAACTTTGATCCAAGAAGACCTAGACGACAACTTTTTTTGCATCTTGAAATGACATTACATAACTCAAAATCGTCCTATCCACTTTTAATATTACAATGTTCAGGAAATCACAAAAGTTAGCTATTTCACTAATATTAGAAAAATGAACAAGAAATTTAACACTACGTACCAAATATCATTCCTGTTGGCAGCCAAAACACTATGTATCTTCATATAACCTGCAGATAAGGCATTCAAATTGTAAAGGAGTAGAACGATTGTCATGAGCAGAGAACTTCAATGACAATAGCATAACCATCTCTTCTTGAATCTTATATATTACAATTCTAATCCTTTTCATAACCATCGTTCCTTATGCTGAGTATATTTCCTCTGAAGTATAAAAATTCCCTACGCAAAATCCTAACTTTTCCGCTAAACTAACTCTAGATCCACATGGTGTATTCTCCCAAAAGAATGTCCCCAGAATAACAAACTTCATTTTCCACCAGATTAGCTTTGAACCCAGTAGAGTGGATCACAATCTCAACCATCACCATCCTGGAAATTTTGCTTTGAAATACATTGTAAGATATCAATAGCTCACTTGATCAATGACATTACAAAACAGCTATCTGATGACTTAAATAGTCAAATGTACGTCTACAAAATGTACATTGAAGAACCGTAACAATTTCTATTTCACACATAAAAACCAATCCCGTGAACTGAAGTATAAAGAAAAGACGAGGCCTTGCTTTCATCAGAAGTAGGTGTGAGCTGAAACCCTTGCACAAGTAAGTCTTCCTCATTCTACATTCTGGGACACAATACTCTTCTCTCCAAAATAGGAGAGACGTTCTAAACCATCCAGGAGAGATTTCCCAACTCCATTCAATTGCATTTCATGCATTGCTCATTTTCGGCATATCATCTAAATGTTTGCAAGTAATCTACATTCCTACACACAAGATGCCAAAACATTGATCATTGTATCATACCTATCTTGCAGCAGCCAACTAGAATACACACTAAAAATTAGTTTCCAATGAATGTGACCGCCTCCATAATTTTCCCCATGCCACAAAAAAGAAAAGGAAAAAAATCTGAAAGTTCACTGCATCTCTAAGAGAATCTTCTACAAAACTAATTTTCCAACTAAAGGTCATATTTACTTCATTTTATCTAAACTTTATGAGTCCACGAGTACAATATGTAAATCAGATGCTATTTTAGCCTAGAATAACATAATTCTTGTGTACATAATGGTTATCAAAATGATAGGAACAACTGATATAGCAGCAGCCTGCAGGAATATTGATAACAAGAAGAAAAACCATCATAATTGAAGTTGTAATGAGAGACTAGGTCCTCCAATCGTGTGAAAATAAAAAACTCACTGAAAAGTTATGCATCGGTAAATCTCCATAGCAAAGTACAACTGTAAATATCATAACTGAAATACAATGGCAAATATATAATTAACATCAAGAGAAAGAATAAACGCTATATAAACAAAGGATCATTCAGTCTCATTAGCAGAAGAAAGGATGTTCGTGGATTCATGGAATATTTATTTCAGTGTAGAAATGAATGTATCTATATTGCATTTTAATAGGCCTTGTACAGATTTTACTTGAACCTAAAGTTTTTGATTTTTTATGGAGCTGTTTTTAACTTGTTAACATTGATGAAATGAGCGTCGATTTTCTTCCAACGCATGAGTTCTATGTTTTTTCCAAAACCACAAAAGGGTATTTTCTGTCTACTCTTTTGGTAGGGGTGAAGCTGAAAACGACACTGATGGCTATTACACAAATCAATTTCAGTGCATTTTATGCTTGGCAACAAGTATCATGATACTTTGGCTCAACACAACATACAAGGTGACACAAAAATTTTCTGCACTCAATTATCAACAAACTTATACTGACTTGATTCTTCCATTGGTAGTTTATCGGGGTTTATTAACAGAAAAGCGGTTTCCAAATCTAAGCTTATAATGGTTACTGATCTAACTATCATCACAAACAGTCGCCATTTCATAGTATATGCAACTTTCTGAATAATGCCCTTTAGAATATTACCACAGGTCCACAGCTAATATGAATGCTTAATTCCAACCTTGTTTTTTTTACAAGGTATGTTTCTCCAGCCATGAAAGTTCACAAATATTAAACGTATTCTCGTAGTGAAAAGTTGAACATGTGTTGCATGCTAGGTGGATTGAAATAAACACAAATAAAGTCACAATTTATTTCACAAAAGTTAAAACATACAGGAAACAACTGAGCATCTATGGCTGTACAATGCAAACCGAAAGAACCTCTTGTTCACTACCTTCTGCTAGCCTAAACAACTAACAAGATTCTCAGAAAGACAGGATAACGAAAAGAAACTAGCAATAAAAGCTGACTCAACAAGGTGATGCCATTTTATTGTATAGACAATTATATCAAGGCTCAAGGAGGTATAAATAATGAGCATCTAAAATCAGCGATGGTTTTGCTTAAAATGACGTGAAGATGAAAGGAGCAATTGAAGAAATACTAAGGAGAGACAAGGAGCTCTTATTCCTTGTTACCGAATTTCCTAGCAATTATGGGCCGAACATCATTAGCATCAACCAAAGTCTCCAAGAATGGAAGTAGTGAAATAAGTGCAGTGTCTGCTGGGTCGTCGAACCAACTCTTAATAGGAATGCCATTATTCACCTGCAACCTGAAAACCTGAAACCAAAAAAAGAAATAACTTTCAAAATCAAGGAATTTGGGTTTATGTAGCAGGAAGGAACTATTTTTCTCCACCTACTGTTAATTAAACTAGCTTTTCTACGATGCTCCATACAACTGGAAGCACAGCCCTTGAATCTGATTTAGATGAAGCAAGTAGCACTCAACAAATCTGTTAACTTCTTTGCCAATGGGGGAGATAATAATCCTAAATCTTCATGGCATTCTGCCTGCAGTTTCTCTCCATCCACACCTCCCATTAGCTCAGAAAATAATGCTCCAGCTAATATATAGTAAGAGGTGGTTTTGTGACAAAATATTTCAAACATACATTTTATGACACACCATAATCACATTTAGCAACCTCTTTTGACAAGAGGGATGAGTTGATTCAATATCCTTCATCTCACGACTAATAGTGTGGATCTACAACACGAAAGATGTAACTCATAAATCGAAGGAAATAAGACAAGTTTTCTACCTGTGGAGAATTATCAATAATGGCAACTTTTGCAAGATCAACACCTAAAACTGTCAAGTCTTTCATGTAATTTCCTTCTGCAAATATGCATGATTCACGATATGCTCGTCTTGAAATAAGCTTTCCGTCTGGATCCAGAATGTCCAAAAGTTGTTTTGCATAGATGCTTTGACTAGCAGTAAACACTACCGTCTCAAACATCTCAGCGACTCGTTCCAAAAACATCCGGAGGTGAGGTCTTTGTTTCACATACACGATATGCTCTTTCATGTTAAAGAAAACGGGAAATGTGAAGTCTGAATTACTACAGAATTCGAGTGTAGAATGCACAAGTGTTTCTGTAGACATAAAAGCAAAGTTATACTGTTAGAACGATGCTCTTAATAGTAGGTCAAATGCCTACTAGTAAATGAAATAAGTTCAAAACACCAATGTAAAGCTTAGATATATGAATAATTCACAAGGAAAAGAAGAAGCTGCAAGATATCATGGGTTTGCTTCATGCTGAGGAGTTGCAGACCTTTTAAGGTCGCTTATCTTAGTTTACGTCCAAACAAAATAAAACAAAATAAAAACCACCTCATGGAAGCTGGAAAAAAGTTACCTAATTTTTCATTGAATCACCATCATACTATGCCCTTTCCTAGGAGAACTATCTAAAAAGTATATCACATGACTGAATATAATCATGGAATAGTTGAAATAGGACAAAATCACCAACAGATATTTGAGGCACTATGTACTTACCATCCAAGTCGAGAACTAATGTGATCTGTTTAGATTTTTGCTTTTCTTTTAGAATATTGGCATGCGGCAATGTTGATGTTGCGTCCAGCTGGTCAGGGAGATTTCTGATATAAATCTGTGGATCGAACCAATCTGCTTGGTCGGAGTTGGGATAGATATTAATGTCAGTATCTTGGTTGGAGGATTTCAGTTGATGAATTGCCAAATATAAGCTTGAATCATTGGCATCGCTGATGATTTCTCCTGATGCTTTGCCATCATGGTCATATCTAGTTTCCAAAGTATCCTCGAGAAGAGGCAATACCATGTAGTCCTCAGCCAAATCACAAAATATATTTGACTCTTCACACTTGAAATCAGGTAAGAACAGAGAATCTACATTATTATGAAAGGCCAAGTTTCTTTCAATGGGCGATCCAGAAAAAATCATGTCAGAGATGTAGAAATCCGACACATTGCACTCTTGATGCTCAGAAGACCTGCTGCTGCTATCATAACTGTTTTCCACATCCAAGAGTGGCACACAGAGATTGTCACTTCCTACAGAGAAATGAACAGCGCCAGAACAATGGTCAACTCCAAATACTTCAGGTCCTCAAAGCTCAAAGAGCATGTCAACGTAGTTATGTATTGAATGCTTTTACAGACCATACCAAATGCATAAAAAAGACACATCAAGAAACTCTTTAAGTTGCGAAAGAAATTATCTCAATCACAGTAGCCATCTTCACGGCCATTCCATATGCACAAAGAATGGAGATATAAAGCAAAGTTTTTGCACACCCGTCATAAGAAGGACAATTATACACCACCTTTAAGTAGATGTAGTACACAGTCCACATTCAAACTTCCCCGAGGGAATGTGTTTTATCAAAGCAGAAGATTTACTGTCAAGGGTTCAATAAACACTAAAACACCACTTTGCAGTTGACTTACGCCTAAAAACAATTAAACTAACCAAATACCAATAAGTTAAATAGAATTTATACTCATTAGAAACTGCCTATACAGCTATTAGAAATAACAAAGAAAAATGAAATATTCATCAAGTTTTTTGCACTAAGACCGGTTAATCAGTTTGGTGTATAGTAAATACTTCTGGAAATAAGATCATTGTTAAGTAACAAATACTCTTCACTTTTCCTTCACCTCTCTTTTGAAAAGTTTCTCTACTCCCTAGTATTAAGAAAAACAGTAAGGAACGTGTTGCAAATCTCCAGATTTTTTTTGATACCAAAGTCATTTCAGGAAATTATAATATTGCATTCACCATTAAGAAAGCATCAAGTCGCAGAGCTTTAGGGTGTACCTTTATCACAATGGAAATTCATGGCCTCCAATATAGGAGAGAAAATAGTCTCTAAGCTTGAGGAGCAAGTGGATTCCTATGGTATTGAAACAACAAAGGTAAGCACTTGATTGCATATTTGATGATTCATTCAGCGTCAAGCATATCAAGAAGTCAAAAGACTTCTCAAAAAAAAA
>CAIGRO010053420.1:10474-36188 GCA_903798355.1 Fraxinus baroniana
AGCCATTGAAGTAAAAAAAAAAAAGGGGGGGGGGGTTTAAAATCACTTCCAGACAGTCAAGAAATCCCAGTTGGACAAAGAGTCAACCACGTTGAAAGTTTCAACCCTGTTTATTATCCACTCTACACATCTTTTTTACACTGTTTTATCATTTTTTTTAATGGGGTAATTCATAAAATCAGCAAATAAAACAACGATAACATCTTTACCATGCATCCATTAGTTGCAAAATCACCGGTAGTTGATTCTTGCTTCAGAAAATGACTGTCTCCACAGTGCACCTCATTATGGTTGGCTTCATCCCCTCTAATATCTTGAGAATATACTTTGTCACACGAAGAAACTGCGAGAGCAATGAAAAAGTATCGATTGATTCAAAATGTAGAAACTCATAACCAAACACATTTATGAGCTAGAAAAAGGAACTGATGCATGGATCTGAGGATAACTTTAAAAGTAATAAAAAGTAGTTTGACAATCAACAAATAGAAGATAGAAATTCTCGGTTTACAATTACAATAATTCATCTGCATGTCATTAAGACAAACCTTAAACTCTCTTCACAATTACAATAATTCAATTGCACGTCGTTAAGACAAACCTTAAACACTTTCCTTATTGATGCTATTACGATTGTTCCTAGAACGGTAAGATAAATTCTTTAGAATACGTAGTATTTTTAGCCCCATCAAAACCAAAATGAAAAATATCTAAAATGAGATATTGCCATACTGGAAATACATCGCTTACCATCCTGACCATTATCAACCAGAGTCTCAACTTTTTCTGAATTTTGAGAAATTCTGGCTTGAGATAGAGGACTCTTGGTTATCATGCTTGACTTTCGGCATACGCGGAGGCCATTTCTTTCTCTCAAACACCCTGTGGCTGACTTGGTTTTCATTTTTAGTGATGGCATTTGATCTGTGCTTGTGATATCTATCACAGTATAGCTTCGAGAACATTAGCAGGGAACCTCTTCAAAATATCAGATCAGCCACAGGAGACTACAGTAAAAAAATGGATGAGATCAAACTAGTAAAACAAGAAACAGCAACTAGATGAAGAGACAACCTACAATGCAATAACACAGAATAAAACTGTAATGTAGTTCTTAAAAAACAGATTCAAAGCTAATCACAGTAATAGTTCCAGAAAAATATATTCGAAATCAATAACCATTAGCCAGCATCAAATCGTATTATCTTTTTCAGATTCTTAACTTAATGACAAATAGGAAGAATTACCAAGCACACAGAAACTTTAAATAGAAAGATAATTAATTGACAAAAAGTTCTCCAAATTTGAAAGAATGACTTAAATGGATTTCATATAAAAATTCTAATTTTCCTCGTCTATCCCCGGAACTTTCTACTATAGGTGTGTTTGATTGACTTTATTTACCATGAAAAATCTTATTTTTCCATCATAGTTCCTACTTCCGGGGTGTTTGATTCACATTTTTTCCATTAAAAATATTTTTCAAAAGTTAGTCACGTGATCATGGTTTCCTTAAAAACAAAGAAAATATTTTCTTTATGGAGGTAACTTTTTATTTTCTAAACAATTCACACTTCCGAACAACTCAACTTTATGAAAAAGTATAACATTTTCTAGGTTGAAAATTAATTAAACAAATCGAACTCATTTAATCAATAATTTTCATGCAAATAACTTTTAGACAATTCAATTGCCTAGAACTTATTTTCTTTCTACACAAGTTCCATGTTTGCAATCAAACACACCCTAAGTAATCTCCAGTAGTGGAGCCACAACTAGGGAAAGGGGTTGCAATTGCCCCCTGCGACATTTTTTTTTCTCAATTTATGCTGGATTTATATAGCAATTTTTAAATATATACATAATACATATATATTTTGCCCCTACAACATTTTTTTGCCCCCATAAGTGAAAATCTTGGTTCCACCACTAATTTCGTCCAAGAACCACTATGTTTATGCTCATCTTTAGGATATGACATCCATTTATTCATGATACTAAAATTAGCCTGGATTTCCTAACAAAGTCTAGAAAACAAACAAATTACGAAAAAAGGGTCCTTCTGCGGTGGATCTCCTATCTTTTGCTCATCTAGTACTTAAATATGTCAATTTTAAATATTTAGATGCGTTAAAAAGAGAAAAAAAAATAATTATCTCGTAATTGAAGTAATCCAATTTGTTTTTATTCAGTATATTAGACTGTCTTATTCAATAATAAGTCTCAACCGACTAGACAAAACGACAACTAAACCCAACAAAAAAGAAGCGAATCACAATTTAGGTGACATCACAAAAGAGCATAGTCTTTCCCAATCATTTGAAAAGACTATGCAAACAGATATTCTCCTGTTCGTATAATTTATTTCTCAATTGGGGTTAAGTAGCCATCTTGACCCAATTTAGTTTTCTCAGCACAACAGAACATCGTCAAAATTTAATCTTTATGCTTAAAATCACTAAATCCTTCCACAAACAATAATCAACCAAGTGGGCATCCAGACAAAAAGCTATTAAAACCTTCCAAAGAAAAGGAAAATTTAAAAGAACCGAGAAACTTCCCGAGTGCTTCAAAACAAAAAAATAAATAAAAAATCCCGAGTAAGAGATCACTGTATATACATACAACATTAGTATTTGTTGCTTACATGTTGCATCCATGTAAAGGCACTTACATCTTAAAGTTTAACATCTAAAACAATAGGAAAAATATAAAATTAAGGTTCGACTCGAAAGACTTAACTAAAAAAACACGTAAAATGGAATCCAAACCCAATATTCCCAAATTTCTTCCTTAAAAACCCTACATAATTCAAGTAACTCAGACAAGATCGAAGTCAACTCAATTCAAGCACTTCAATTGCATCGTATAACAGTTCGTAGTTAATTCATAGAACATTAACAATTTTACATTAAAGTTACATAATTTAATTTCAGAGCCCTTAACACATATTAAATAGAAACCCTCGAATTAAAACAACATACCTGAACTCAACCAGTTGCAAAAGAAGATCTTTATCAACTATAATTGTGTTCATATATACATAAATCATATCTACTTTATAGACTCATTCAAATGATTATTATCAGCACAAATAGGTATCTAATTATAAGAACAATTATCCGTTGACGAATATACTAAGAGGATTTGGATGCGAGTTATAGATA
Source organism: Fraxinus baroniana (assembly GCA_903798355.1). Classification (NCBI taxonomy): domain Eukaryota; kingdom Viridiplantae; phylum Streptophyta; class Magnoliopsida; order Lamiales; family Oleaceae; genus Fraxinus; species Fraxinus baroniana. Next base: position 13,642 of record CAIGRO010053420.1, read on the forward strand.
CATTATGTGTATATCTATACCTGTGGAAAAGAAGTCTCCTCTCTCTCTCCAGCGCGCTCTCTCTCTCTCTATAACGCGCTTTTTTCGCTCCAATGCGTGTATTTATAGGCAGTTAGGTGGGCAACTCCTCTGGAGTCTGCAGGAGTCTGCCCCTTATAATAAAATTTTCTTTAGCGATTGTACATAGGCTTCAATAGGTAAGATAAGTCATAGACTCAGAGTAAATTTGTCATAAATGTACAATTTGTAAAGCGTAGTTCGAGGGGTTTGAAAGTAGATGATCTGAGCCTTTCATTGTTTCAGTTCTGGAGGACAAATGAACGGCCGAGATTGAGTGTAGTGGGAAGTGGGACCCGCCCAAGTAGACAACTTGAAATGTGAACACGTGGTGCTTCGTGGAAAGGGAGGAGTCATATGAAAAATGGCTCCTGGGTGGAGCGTACGTCACACGCTCCTCAAGCTGCTTTCTTTTTCATTACCATAAAGTTTACGGTGGCAATCGAGCCGAACAGCTCGTCGCCTCCTACCGTAGCGATTCACAGGCCGCTCGAGTTCGTCAAAAGACGAACACGAGCCGAGCGGACCCGTTTGTAGACGAGCCGAGCTCGGCTCGGGGGCTCGTAAAAAATCTTTAAAAAAAAAACTAAGAAAAGAAAAAAAAATTGACCGAGCTCGCACACGAGCAAACGAGCCACGAGCCAGCTCGGCTCGTGGCTCGTTTCTCCTCGGCTCGTGGCTTTAAGGGCCAAGCCGGCTCAACTCGACCCATTGACACCTTTACATAAAATCAATTAAAAAAAGACTAATAGCACAAAATTCCCCTAAAAATGTTTTTATCCGCGATACAGTCCATGCCTATTGAAAATCGCAGAAAGTCTCTCCGTTTAAAAACTTTTGTGCGAAAAATTCCCTGTCAAATTTTTCATTAAAAACAGAAAAAAATACTAATAAAAAAAAGAATAATTACAATTTTATTACCCAATTTTTTTTTTTCCAAATTAAATTTAAATTTTTTACATGTGCCACATACAATCTCAAATATTTAAAACTTTATTTTTCACCCCACCCCACACCACCCCATCCACTTCATCTTCTTTCCCAAAAATAAAAATAAAATAATATATATATCTCCTTCAAAGTTCAAACACTCAAAATCTTCTGGTATTGCCATCAATCCAATCACACCCAACTCAAACCATTACCTCATTCACTTTAAAATTCATCTTAGACATATCTTGTTTTGTACAAAAATGAAAATATCTTGGTATATCAATCAAGAATAATAACTCATCCCTTTTCCTCTTTTTATCTTTATGGTCTCCATTTGAAAATTTGCTCATCAAAGACCTAAATGATTATATATCGATGGTTTTATAATTTACTTGATTTAAGACCATCTTGTCTATTATTCTTTCTTTTTCTGTCGTTGTCCAACTTTCATACAAATTTGAAACCTAGAATATGAAATTGGTGCGGCGGTCTTAAATCAAAAGATATTATGTTAATTTAAGATCACCTTGTATATTGTTCCTTCAGATATTAGAGATATCTGCGGTTATGGATTCTTTCTCGAAAGTGGAGATTTTGAACTCAGGGAACAACATCGTTAGTACAGGGACCCCAGAATTTTCTTCGACTGGAACATCATCTTCTGGGGGTTCGACTTTAAGTCGATGTAAGAACCAAAAACACTGGGACTCGAACACTTGTGGGCAGTACCTGAAAAATCACGTCTCCGCTCTAGCTTGCACTATATAGATATTGAATTAGTCGTGAAATTTAAGATCCAGAATAAAACTCATGATATCATAAAAAATCGAAAAAAAGAGAAAAAGTTGAATTTACCCGAATGTTTTCTTCGAGATCGGAATTGAAGAATCCATAGTATTGGTGAAGAAAATAAAGTGGAGTATGGTGGGTGGGTGGGGTGGAAAATAAAATTCAAAATATTAGAGATTGTAGGTGGTACGTATTAAAATTTTGGATTTAATTCGTGAAAAAATAAAAAGTTTGGGTACTGAATTTGCAATTATTCATTTTTAATTTTGGCAATTTTTTCGATTTTTAACGGAAAGTTTGACGGAACTTGATGGTAGGGAATTTTTTCGCACAAAAGTTTTTAAATATGAAGATTTTCTACGATTTTCAATAGGTATGAGTATATCGCAAATGAAAACGTTTTTAGGAAAGTTTTCTGCTCATTACCATTAAAAAAATCTAAGCATATGGAAACGTTTTCTATGATTTCCAATGGGTATGGATATATCAGATATGAAATAGTTTTTAGGGGGTTTTCTGCTATTAATCCATTAAAAATTTTCTAAACATATGGAATGTCCTTCTGGTACGATCGCGCGACAACAAATGACATCATACTCATTAAACGCCTTTTAATCCAAATTACTTTTTTGTATTGTAGCGACAAATGGGTTTCGCATCAGCACGCATCTGTCTCGTTGCTAGGATAACAACGACACCACTCTATATGGACAAACCTCCAAACCTGCAGTAACTTGTACTTACCGCCTTCGATACCAACCTTCACCCTCCGCCCCTCTGAGCATTGATTCCTCGGGTGGATAGCCTTCGAACCGCAGCGCCTCAATGCATGTCGAATTGTGTCTTGCACGGTGCGCTCCTTGAAAACTCCTTTGAAAGGCACCCAGGCAATTGCGCAACGCTGCCTTTTCCATCATTCTTCCCCGCAACTTCCTTCGTCGTGTCCCGCCAACTTGCCGACACGATCCGTGGCCCAAAATATTTTCTCCACAAGAACACACGACATTTTCCTATAACAACACCGCATGCTCGAGCAGTCCCGCTCTGATATCACTTGTTGGGTTTATGGACACTACGTATCTCCACAATTGTATGATATTGTCCACTTTGGACATAATCCCTCATGTATTTGCTTTTGAGCTTTACCCCAAAAGGCCTCGTACCAATGGATATATTGTCCATGCTTATAAATCCATAATATTTCCCATTTCTAATCAACGTGGGACTTTGGGTGCACTCCCAACAGATGTGTATAGAGATACAATGGGATGCACTTGACTTAAACAAAGCATGTTATTGACTCAAACAAAGCATTTTAGGAAAATAATGTATTTTAGAATAGTAGATTGATGGAAGATGTGTGGTTAAAAATTAAGGAAAAAATTTGAATTTGTATGTAATATTATTTTATTGAAGAATGTGAGGTTGGAAATGAGTTTTGAAAAAATGATTTTTTTTTTTTTTTTAAATGTTGCTCAAACAATCCCTAAGATTATACATAAGTTGGTTCAATTTTCTTGTGTGTTCAATAAGAACGTAGACATGATTATTCTTGTTTTGTTGGATTCAATTTTCACTCTGAATAAAAATGATGATTTGATTGCTTGGAATTCATGTCCCACACATTTTGTGCATATTTGGTACTAAACAATACAATTGACACGATTTTAGTTTTCAATAGCAAAAACACCGCCAAGACACCAAAATCTACGCAGCTGTAAAGATAGCTACAAAAGTGCTGGCAACTTTCACAGTTTTTTCTTCCCTTTTCAATACAAATTAAACTACTCATCTTTCTTACCACCAAAACACCAAACAATATTGCAAAATCTATGTACCCTATCTCTGTTTGGTTCATCTTATGGAATTTTGTACACCAAATATAAGACAGCTAGTAGCGCAGCATGCTCCTGTTTGGGACATTTTGCATCCACAGCCATTGCTATCTCTTCTCCACCTCTTCTCCTAATCGATCCATTTGAATGGCTGACTTGGACGTTTCTAGCTACTGGACACTTTTGCTGTTGAAAGTAGTTCAAAAATTGTTAAATCTAACTATGATCATCCCTATATGTGTATGTGCACATTTTATTATTTGAGACGACTTTTATGCAAAATAAAATAATTTTTTAAAGTAAATTATCATACTGCTTTGTTTGATAACAAAATAAAAATAAATGCTTAGATTACAGTGTTTGACTTGCTTAATTTTTGTTCTTATAACACTACATGTACAAATCTTCTTTTCTAACAAATTATTTATAATAAGTTGACTCTATCGCTAGCCTACCTAACTAATATTCTATAAAAAAAAATACGTGTTATCATGTACAGCTCGATCTCTAATCGTAAAATCATCATATATATCATTTTCTAATTCTATTAGAGTCTCCTTCAAGTAAACATATTAAAATATGGATAAGATTTTCTTCGACGTGATAGGACTCCGATCGAATTGCAAGTTGCAATCTCAATCCTTGTTTGAAACTATTTTTTTTTTTTTCAAAATCAATTTTTACATATGTTGATTTTCAACACACATAATTCAAAATTTTATTTTTCACATTTCTTCATAACTTTTTTTTTTTTTCTATTCTTTAACAACACTTTCTAAGAAAAATAACTTTTTTACAAAATTACTTCTACATCAACTCATACAAGAGCTGTTATCGGTCAATAATTTTTGAATAAAACTACTTGTACATAATTTCCTACCTAATTGTTTACATAATGGACAAATGGCGCCCCCCTATTGGTGAGACGCCGATGGGGTCTGACGCCCCACCAATAGAGGGCGTCATTTGTCCATTATGTAAACTATTAGGTAGAAAATTATGTAAATCTAACATAGTCCATAATTTTTAGGAAAACCTCACAAATAGTGTTTTTTTTTTTGGGAACCCCGATGGACCGGACCACAGCACAGATTTGGATTTGGGCCAGGCGAAGCAAATCAAAATCTTTGAAACATGTCAATCAGACTTCTTCTACATGGGCCCAAATATGAATATGCAGACTTTAAGGGATGTATTATTTTACCATAATACCCCTCGCTCAAAACCCTAGTTTACCACCCCTCTTTCTATATATACCCGACATTCCGTTTCTCCGAAAACCCTAGTCCATGGTGAGTTACAATGGAAGAGCCTCTGCTGGGAAAGAAAATTGTTTAAGAAGGGGTTCATGAAATTCAGGAGACCCCAAAGTGACCGTTTTGTCCCTGTCAAGGTGTAAACATTTATATTTTGCAATGCCGTAGATCCGATAGTACAAATTTTCATACACAAAGCTTAATAAACTTTTTGCATTTTTATTTGGATTTTTTACGATGGGAAGATGATGATAGTGTTGTCGCCCCAGGCTTAATTTTCATCTATCTGTAGATGCAATGTGGTGATTGACATCCTATTTCTGATTCCTTTAATAATATATTTTTTATTTCCTCTTTATGATTTATGTTTTTATTGATCTTTTTGAATTTTATTTTGTTGACAATTGGTATATGAAAAAGGAGATATGATGATGTTTATCCACCTATTCCGATATTCCGTGACGATTATGAAAACATGCACTACCATCTGATCTCTACTAGATTATACTATTGGTTTAACCTTCTTTCTTAATTTATTTTTATTTTTGTTCAATTCAGTTTATGCAATCTATGATGAAGTTTATGACAAATTGCTGATTTTCCAAGTGATTATCACAAACATATTCACCATCTTTCGGCTGAGATTGCTGAAACAAAATATCATTCCTTTTATATTTGTTTATTTGAAACATTACTTGCCCGTGGTATCTAATGTCCAGACTTGTTCCTTTGCTGGATGTTCCGTTTTGAGGGCAGATATTAACCTGAGAGCACGTCTTGCGACACAGTTAGCTTTACTGTTTAAAAGCTTTCTGTTACTTTAATTCTGCTCACATTTCTACACTTTTTAGAAAATGTGTTTCTTTCGTACCTTAATCATTCAATACTTTATAATATTGCAAGCCAGTTGAAGGATGTTTGCTTTGACTTGTAAATGATATTAGTTTAATTGAATATATTGCACAAGTACATGTTTTATTTTCATCTGTTTGCTTAGAACTGTGCAGAGTTGTGATTTGAAATGCTCGGACTAATTTTGCTATTGACAGACAAACTAGTGTAGATCAAAAGGTGTTGATTTTTGGGGCGCTGAAAGTTCAAGGGATTGATTGACCCTGATGAACAGGTCTTACAAGAAGACTAGCCAATGGACATGCCAAGGATCCTGAGTTGCTGGCTCTTGTAATATTTATTTGTTTTGTATTTCATTCTGCAAGATTTCCAACTTCTAATGGGTTTTTCTGTTTAAATGCAGGACATAACATGCAGAGATAGGACGCGTTCTATTGGAAAGAAGTGAAATTGTGGCGCCAGAATCTCATCTTGAGCTTGTTGTCACCATCAAGTTTGACAGGCTGCTATAGCCTTACTTCTACATTGAATTTACTAATAATCTGCTAGCTAGTGAAATTTATTACTATGGTACAACCCATGTAGTTTCCCTTATAAGAGGTTATTTGACCCTTTTAAATGTACTTTTGGACAATAATTTATATTAATTTGTGAATCAAGTTTGTATCTTAGTTGATGAATGTTCTGTTTATCAACTCTTCCATATATCCACTTACGAATAAAGCGATTTGCAAGTTGGCTGCTGTCATACAGTTTCTCTATGGTCTTCTGAGTCATTTTGCCCTTTGGTTCGACTCGCTTAACAAAAGCGCTCTTCTTCTTTGTTCCCCTGGAATTTTTCCGTGATACCTCCTAAGCATTTTTCTTCAAGAAAAAAAGATCAAAAACGCAGAGTTTTTGTTTTCTAATATTAATTAATAGCAAATAAACATAGCAAGAGATGGGGAAAGATATGCCAATGTCAATCAAGGCTATAGATTTAGTTGCTTCAGGCCTAGGGATGGCAATGGTTTGGTTCGCCAGGTCAAAATCATAACCGCACCACCAAATTTTTGGTCATATCATAATCGCACAGTAACCACGAAAGTTGGTTTGGTTCGTGTCTCGGTTCGGTTAAGAACCACGAAAATAATTTATTTTTTATAAGTCCAAACTCCAATCGTCAAATTGAAAAAACATATTATGAAGAAAAGTTAATTAATAAAAACACAATACTAAGTCAATTTAGCAACATCCCAACTTCCAAATGCAAAATTCAAATTAACAAACAATATTATCAACATAGGTTAAGACTCTTACTAGCATAGGTCAATTTTCATTTTTCCTATTTCGCGCGGAAGTCGGGCATCGCTGACAATTAAAAGATGGTTCAGACGATTGTGTAAGAAACAGAACTCTCGAGACAAAGTCCTAACAAGGAGTGCTTTATTTATGAAGATTACAATTTGCAAGAAGCGAAATGTCTCCAAGGGGAGCAAACAAACAAAGCAATTGAAAATTTGATGAGAAAAACTAAAATAAATGATATTACATATTTCTGTGTTCGAGAGTCGTTGATTCGGGATCCTTGTTTCTATGTCTTCTCTTCTCTTTTACACATACTCTGACAGTTTTTTGTTGTGGAACCGTTTGACAACTGCTCGTCGCCCTTTAACTATCCACTTTCTCCATAACGGCTGACTAATCAAGGAACTTCCGTTTTAACTACTACTATTACTCCCATCATTTAACTGCTTGCAACCAAGATTCTTGGTTGCCCATTAACTGTTTCAATAATCGTCGTCTTAAATAACATCCAGACACTATATTTCGTCTAGATCTTGGGCGTCTTTTAGGCTTGGACGATGATTGGGCCGTCGCTTTGAATAACAATAAGGCACTATACTCGCCCCGATCTTGGGCGTCTTGTAGGATTGGACAATGGTGGGCCTCCGCTACATAACTCTGTCTTGGGTTTTCTTACATGGTCTCATTTGTGCGTATCCTTTGAATTTCCTGACTGGGCTCTATTCCTTGGACCATTTAATTGTGTTTGTATGTCAACAATTACCCCCCATTATGGCAAAATTAATATTATTAATCTTATGACATATTCGTTCTTTGTATTTTCTCGCGATACTTGAAATCCCAAAATGGCGGAGAATCCCATTCATTATTTTGTTTGGCGGTGACCTTCTACATCCCAAAAAGTGAAATATCATACTACTCCTATAAACCGAAAAGCACGCTACTTCATCGCTCCATTATACCCACGTTCTGCATCGCCGCGTTTCTATGAAGATCACTGTTCAACTTCTTACTTCTCTATTCAAAAACTTACGCTCCCAAAACCCTCGAGAAGATTAAAGTTTGTAGTAGATGACGACTTCAGACAACTCCCTTAGTTTCGAAGACTTTCAAGATCTTCTCATAAAATTGTATATAACTCCAGCTTCCCTTTCACCTGCCAATCCTGATCTCAACGAATTTTACCTGGGCCCATCATTTAATGATGCTGATTCTGTGGGCCCGCTTAAATTAATCATTGGTTTGATGAACATTAAATACAATTTATGAATACAAAGTAACATTGATTTGATTTAAAAATTGAATAATTTGAATTCAAGAGAAAACTAACCTGTGAAACTTTCTGATCTGGAATTGCTGGAGACAACTCAATCGCATAAATAATAGTATCAATTAAATCACTTGATTCTGCACGATTTCGTTTTTATGGAGACAACCCAATCGCATAAATAATAGTGTCAATTAAATCGCTTGATTCTGCACGATTTCGTTTTTACAATGGACTGTTTTTCGCGAGCAGGGATAATTGCACCGAGTTCCTGAAATAAGAATCTGATGCACAAAATTATTTACCAAATTTAAGGCACAATACAAGCACTCAGGAAACATGAAACTATACCATACTCGGAACTGGCGAGGGCGGCAACGAATTTGAGTGGAGGAGAAGTGTAGTCTGGAGACTGTAAACTTGGGTTTTAATTTAACGTATAAAGTATATTGAAATTGGGTTACATGGGCAGTGGGCTGAGTTATTGGGTTAATGTTTTAATTGGGCCAGAATTTTGGGAAGCTCAATTGTCAAAATTGCCCAATTAAAAAGAATAATGGAAAGCCCAATTATCCAATTTTTTTTTTTTAAACGGGTAACGGTTTGGGGCGTGGCTCCATCGCTAAATACCATACCTGCCCCTAAATGTAGCGGTTCATTAAAATCATAATCATAATCGCCCCATTGCACCATTGGTTCGATTTTTTTGCCCCATTCGGTTCGGTTAATCGCGATTTTCGATTTTAACGGTTCGAATTGCCATCCCTATTCAGGCCTCTCTCTGTTCAGCGTCATGGAACACTTTAGTGTCATTGTCCCCTTTCTGTATCCATGTTGAGCTCATCCAAAGATAATTGTGTTCCAGGACACTAGCAATTTCATTGAATATGCTCAATCCATTTATGATATTTCCACATGCAGTAACCAAAAGGACCCTAGCTTGATGGCTGCACTATGAATCCCCTTCCCCATAGTCAACAGCCTCCATTTCATAGCTTGAATTCAATGCACTGGTGAAAGAAGATTGGTAAATAGTAACTCCCATTCTAATCATATCACCAAATTATAGACTGAAATAGTTATGAAATTAGACTCCGCATCCTTCCAGCGGTGCAATGTGTCTCATCTACTTCGAGGAACGAGCAAAATGAGGTTGGGACTTTCTCCCTCGTACCTCTGGCGTAAGAATTAGTAGGTTGTTTTTGAACATAAGAGGAAAAATAATGGGTATTCAAATAGCGAGAGTTCCAAAATCCACACATGTTTTGTCTTAAATGTATTTATAGATGTCTGAAATCATGTAACTACCGGACGGTTATCGTGACACGTGTCTTACGTAATGCCTTCCACTACTCCTCGTTTTGGGCGGTGGATCTCCACTTTTCTAGCGGTTGGTTGTGCTCATGATAATCGCTGGTCCGTTCCCATCCAACTCAATTGCATTTTTATGATTAAGTGTTGCACTGATCCAGTAATGGCAGTCGGCCCAGCATGAGCGTAGAGTGTTTCATAGAGGTAGGCGGCCCAACATGCATGTAGAGGATCTCATAGCGATTGGCAACCTAGTATTAACGTAAAGTGCCTCATAGCGGTAGGCGTCTCAGCATGAGGGTAGAGGGCCTAATAATGGTAGGCAGCCCAACATGAGCGTAGAATGCCTCAAAGAGGTAGGTGACCCAGCATGAATGTAGAGGTCTCATAGCAGTGGTAGTACAGTATGAGCATAGACTATAGAGTGCCTCATAGCGGTAGGCAACCCAACATGAATGTAGAGGGCTTCATAACGATAGATAGCCCAACATGGGCGTTGAGTACTTCATGACGGTAGGCGCCTAACATGAATGTAGAGGATCTCATAGCGGTAGGCAACCAACATGAGGTGTTATATGTAGGGTGTAGGTTGGATAACTTTCTTCTTATTGGTCAAAGTAGATAATTGTTGACGTCTCTAATATTATAGACCAACAATAAAATTAAATAACAATAGAAATTGAATTATTACGAATTAATTATGTCATGTTTTCTTTACGAGAAATTGTTATAGAATTTTATCATCCAGTCATAAAAATATTCAATCAATGGTTGCACATATTTCTCTGTATGGAGGCCGCGAATTCAGGGAAAACAAGAATCTGAATCAACCTACATTTCTAACTTTCCCTTCTAGAGAGAGAGAGAGAGAGAGAGAGAATCGAGACACGTATTGGGTTGGGTCTCAAATTCTAGAGAGTTTTTTTTGTTCAAATCAATAATTTCTGGAAGAAGACCAAAATTAGTTACAAAACAGCTAAGCAATCGCTTAGAAACAAAAATGAGAGGTCCTCAGTTACATACTAAAACTAGTACCTCTCTATATATAAACGAAATCACAAGATAAAACTCAACGTCCCCGGTTCAATTTCTGTTTTTAATATCATCATTGGCCTTTTGGCTCCTCCGGTTAGCACCTGAAGCTGGTTTTGCTTTAGAGCATGACATTCTTTTTCTGGTGAAAATTTGGTAAAGAAAAATGCATGAAGGAGAGCAGACATCGAAGAAAAAAGATGATCAGAAAGTGCCCTTCTATAAGCTTTTTTCTTTTGCAGACAGGCTAGATGTTCTTCTTATCGTTGTTGGATCAATATCTGCCGTTGGCAATGGATTAGCGCAGCCTATCATGACCCTCATTTTTGGCCAGTTGATTAATTCTTTTGCCGGGACAGATCAAAATCATGTTGTGCATGAAGTTTCCAAGGTATTCTTTCTTCTACGACGATCTTGTGGCCGAGTTTTATTTTATTTGTTTGATTTATTCCCTTTGGAATGATATAACTAATTGAATTATGAACCGAACAGTACCTTTTTTATGCTGTGATTCACACTTGTACTAAAGATCCTATTCATCATTGAGCGAATAACTTGTGTTTATATGCACATGGGTAATTTTCAGATATCCCTCAAATATGTGTACTTGGCCGTTGGCGCGGGCCTTGCTTCATTTCTGCGTAAGTGCATTTAATTTTTTTTCCCCTGAATCTTCAAGAATCTATGCATTCAAACTAAATGAAAATTTGTTTGCTTGTACAACAGAGATGTCATGTTGGATGGTGACTGGAGAAAGACAAGCCACTCGAATTCGAGGATTGTACTTGAAAACAATATTACGACAAGACATTGAATTTTTTGACACTCAAACGACAACTGGAGAGGTCATTGGAAGAATGTCTGGTGACACCATTCTCATTCAAGAAGCCATGGGCGAAAAAGTGAGCAATCCTCCTGATAAGCAATTGAAACTGCATTTTTTACTATTCTGTTTATTTCCATGTTTACTAATTACAGGTTGGAAAATTCATTCAATTTACGTCCACATTCTTCGGAGGCTTTATAATTGCCTTTTGCAAAGGATGGCTTCTAGCACTAGTCTTATGTTCTTGCGTCCCAGCTCTGGCAATCGCTGGAGGTGCCATGTCATTGTTAATGGCCAAAATGTCGAGCCGTGGACAAGTAGCTTATGCAGAGGCAGGAAATGTGGCAGAACAAACAGTAGGAGCAATTAGAACGGTATAATAATATTGGCATGTTTTGTAGGATGGACTGTACTGTTAGTATTGTATTGTTCAATCCTGTCTAATACTACATACCACATTGTATTTGCACACAAATTGATTCTGAATGTCTACGAAATCTCTTTTATGTCTAATATTTTAGGTTGCATCATACACCGGAGAAAAGGCAGCGACAGATAAGTATGATCGGGAGCTTCAAATTGCTTATGCCTCGAGTGTCAGGCAAGGGCTGGCTTCAGGTGTTGGACTTGGTGTAGTATTACTAATAGTGTTCGGTACTTACGGACTTGCCATATGGTACGGATCGAAATTGATCTTAAACAAAGGCTACAATGGTGGAGACATTATCAATGTGATTATGTCAATTATGACAGGGGGAATGTAAGTTTAGCATTACAACAATTTACTAGGCTAAACAATGGCTCTATTAATATGTTTTGTCCAAATCATATATATAAAAAACCATTAACAATTAATGTTGTGCATTTGTTTTCTTACCTTTTAACTATTTTGGATATTGTTGAATCTGCAGATCACTTGGTCAGACATCTCCGAGTGTCAATGCATTTGCATCAGGGCAAGCAGCTGCATACAAAATGTTTGAAACCATCGAACGGACACCAAAAATCGATGCATATGACACTAATGGAATCGTCTTGGATGATATTAAAGGTGAAATTGAACTCAAGGATGTGTACTTCAGATATCCAGCAAGGCCGGAAGTGGAGATTTTTGCAGGGTTCTCGATTTACATTCCTAGTGGAAAAACTGCAGCTCTAGTTGGACAAAGTGGAAGTGGAAAGTCGACAGTGATCAGCTTGTTAGAGCGATTCTACGACCCTGAGGCAGGAGAAGTATTTCTAGACCGAGTTAATTTGAAGAAGTTGAAACTCCAATGGTTAAGAAGCCAGTTAGGTCTTGTAGGTCAGGAACCTGTCTTGTTTGCAACTAGTATAAAGGAGAATATATTATATGGCAAAGAAGACGCTACTGATGAAGAGATTAGAAAGGCAATAGAACTTGCTAATGCTGCGAAGTTCATTGACAAACTTCCTCAGGTAAATTGTTCTTCGTTTTATTTAATCCTTTCATGTTTTATTTTTGTATATGATTATTGATCAAATTCTACTAATATCTTTCTTGCAGGGACTTGATACGATGGTGGGTGAACATGGAACTGCACTATCCGGTGGTCAGAAGCAAAGACTTGCAATTGCTAGAGCTATTCTAAAAAATCCAAAAATCCTTCTTCTTGATGAAGCGACAAGTGCTCTAGATGCTGAGTCAGAACGTATAGTACAAGATGCACTGGAAAATGTTATGAAAAATAGAACAACCGTGGTTGTAGCGCATCGTTTAACGACTATCAGAAATGCTGACCTTATCGCAGTGGTGCACCAGGGAAAGCTAGTAGAACAAGGTAAAAAAATCTATGTTGCTAAATTTGATTATTTAGTACAAGCAATTATTTGATTACTAATTTAACACAATCAATTATAGGTACTCATAACGAATTGATGAAAGATCCTGAGGGAGCATATACGCAGCTTGTCCGTATGCAAGAAGGGAGAAAACAGGCTGAAAACAATAGAGTGGCCGAATTGCAGAAAATGAATTCTGATCTAGCCTTGGATAGATCTTCGAGCCAGAGACTAGCTGTAAGGAGATCTACCAGTAGCGGTTCCTCCAGGCATTCCGTCACAATATCCTATGGTGTTCCTGGTGTTTTTGACTTGCAAGAAACTGAAATTGGAGAGGACAGAGATGAAAACTACGAAGAGCTTTTGGAGAAACGTAAGAAAGTTTCTATTACACGGCTAGCCCACTTGAACAAACCTGAATTACCGTATTTGATTCTGGGAACTGGAGCTGCAGCTGCACATGGTGTCATTTTCCCTGTATTTGGACTCTTGATTTCATCAGCTATCAAAATTTTCTATGAACCTCCACACGAACTGCGGAAGGATTCCCAGTTTTGGGCACTAATGTTTGTCCTCCTTGGTGGATGCACTTTGGTAGTCGTACCAATCCAGAATTACTTTTTCGGAATAGCTGGGGGTAAGTTGATACAAAGAATTCGTTCTTTGTCATTCAAGAAGATAGTGCACCAGGAAATAAGTTGGTTTGATGATCCTGCCAATTCAAGGTTATCACTTTTTTTTCAAAGTAATCTAAAAAATACATTCTCTTTTTCTTTCATAAGTGAAATACTCGATGTGTTTGCTGAATGCAGTGGTGCTGTTGGATCAAGATTATCTTCTGATGCATCAACCATAAGAAGTCTTGTGGGTGATGCCTTGGCGCTTATTGTGCAAAATCTCTCAACAGTAATTGCAGGTCTTGTAATAGCCTTTACTGCTAATTGGATACTAGCATTCATAATCCTACTTGTGCTGCCCCTAATTGGCATGCAAGGATTCCTTCAGTTTAAGTTTTATAAAGGGTTCAGTGCAGATGCCAAGGTAACATATTTGATATTCAGTAATGAACTGTATTATCGAGTATTGTATGATCTACTTTACGAGATATCGGATATGTATTATATATATGGCACAGTTAATGTACGAGGAAGCTAGTCAAGTGGCAAACGATGCTGTTGGCAGCATCAGAACCGTGGCATCATTTAGTGCTGAAGAGAAGGTGATGGAGATGTACCAGAAAAAATGCGAGGGACCTACAAAGCAAGGAATTAAGCTAGGCATGGTTAGCGGAGCTGGTTTTGGGGTTGGTTCTTTTGCACTGTATTGTACAAATGCCTTCTGTTTCTACATTGGAGCTGTTCTTATTCAAAATGGGAAAGCAACATTTGCAGAAGTATTTAAGGTAAGCTAAATTTTTTTTGCTCAAATCCGTACTATTTGAATTGAATATGGCCCTCAATCTAACAACATAAGCAACCAGGTTTTCTTTGCCCTAACGATGTCAGCTACTGGAGTTTCCCAAGGAAGTGCAATGGCTCCGGATATTAATAAAGCCAAGGATTCTTCTGCTTCTATATTTGAGATTCTCGATAGCAAACCAAAGATCGATTCAAGCAGCGATAAAGGCACAACATTGGATACGGTTAAGGGAGATATCGAGTTTCAACACGTTAGCTTCAAGTACCCTACGCGCCCTGATATTCAAATCTTCAAGGATCTTTCTCTAACCATGCCTTCTGGCCAGGTATATATGTTCTCTATCCCTCCAAGTTTCTTTGATGTTAATCCTGAACAAAATCGATATATGTTTTGTGCATGTTTGGTAGGTAGTACTTGACAAGTCCCTTGCCAAACATGCACGATTTATGTCTTCATTTCAATCGTCATTTACTTAGCTTTGAAACTTCTATTTCATTTTCCAGACCGTTGCTCTTGTTGGAGAGAGTGGCAGTGGAAAATCTACAGTCATCAGTCTAATAGAAAGATTCTACAACCCCGACTCGGGCCAAATATTCTTGGACGGCGTGGAAATCCGAAGATTCAAGATCAGCTGGCTGAGGCAACAAATGGGATTGGTGAGTCAAGAACCAATTCTCTTCAACGAAACTATACGTTCGAACATTGCCTATGGCAAAAAAGGTGATTTGACAGAGGAGGAAATCATCGCAGCTACAAAAGCCGCCAATGCACACGACTTCATATCCGGATTGCCTAATGGTTATGACACTTCTGTTGGAGAAAGAGGGGTCCAATTATCTGGTGGACAGAAACAAAGAATTGCCATTGCCAGAGCAATCTTAAAGGATCCGAAAATCCTTTTACTTGATGAAGCAACTAGTGCATTAGATACAGAATCTGAACGTATAGTACAAGAAGCATTAGATAAAGTAATGGTGAATAGAACAACAGTTGTTGTTGCTCATAGGTTAACCACAATTATGGGGGCAGACATTATTGCTGTTGTGAAAAATGGAGTTATTGCGGAAAAGGGAAAACACGAAACGCTTATGAAGATGAACAATGGAGTCTATGCGTCGTTGGTCGCACTTCACACTAACTCAAACTAAAACAATTGGTTCAAGAATTTCTTACTTCACAAGTTGAATTGGAATATTATACTTGATTTTTCTTTTTCTCTGTCACTCCAATTCTGCAATGTAATATTACATAATAGTCATTTTTTATTATTTTTTGAGAAGTTTATTTGTAAAAACAATGAATATAATGTAACAAATAGATAGGTGCACGAATTAAAACAAAACAATAGTTATTTAAATAAGATCGAACAAAGTATTAGCGAGAATTATACAAATAGAATCCGCTGATATCTACTACGGACCAAACCTAACCTAGGGTGTGGACCAAACCTAACCTAGGGTGTGTCTCTTTCTGCTAAAAAACAGAATTTTAACTGTTGGACCGTGTTCAAGCTGCAATGTTTGACCGTGTGTGAGTGATCTAAGACCCTCCGACCATAGCTAACGGTAAAAAAATTACAAAAATGGAGAAGCAAAATCAATACCAGACAGTGTCCTAATTTATTATGGATTAATTCTTTTTATGCTTCAGAAAAAAAATGTAAATTGGAAGATTATAAAGAATATAATTTAGTTAAAAATTAAATTAGTTAAAGAATATAATTTTAAGTTAAAGTCGAGAATTTTAAATAAGATATCCACTCTCACTCTCAGTGGCGGTGTGTAAAATAGGAACCCTCGTACCAGAATAACTCGAACAAAGGACGCAAAAAGAAAACAGAAAATGGATGAAGAAACAGCGAAATCAACTACCAATCTCAGCAAAGAGGAACCCGAAAAATCATCATCATCAACGTCAAGAATTACGAACGTCAACAATACTGAAGGAGACGAATCGGAGGCGGAAGAAGGGGAGATCGTTGGTGGCGGGGCAGACATTGATTCGGAGGCGAAGGACATAGCACCGCTGCCTCCGGTAAAGCACCCATTGGAGCACTCGTGGACATTTTGGTTCGACAACCCGTCGGCTCAAACTCAAAACGCGGAGTGGGGCAGTTCGATCCGCCCGGTTTATACCTTCTCCACTGTTGAAGACTTCTGGAGGTACCCTACGCAGTTTTTATGAATCTATGTAATACTTATCTTTTTATTTGTCTTCCTGTACTTGTGATTTAGATGTTCAATTTGTAAATGTTTAATACCAGTATTTGTAGATTTAGTATGTATTTTTTGGGCATATTCCTCGAGTGTTCCTGGCTTTCTTGGCTTTGTCAAAATTCATTTTTGTTTTCCCATTCCCCACAAGCGAAAAATTGATGAAGGATCTGTGAAATAGGAGCATAGATATCTAGAGGAATATTGAAGTGCGGAGTTGTTAATTTTAGAGTAATGCAGTAGTCATCTTATGCGACGTTTTGTTATTTGACAGAAAATTAATGCCTTAAATAACAAGATGCCACGATGGGCGACTACTGTAGTCGCTGATTACAAATAGCATTATTCTTAATTTTATTGCTATGGCAAAAATTGGAAAATGGAGCTGATTTATAGAGAGATCAAGATATAGATGATGTTGCCAAATTGAAAGAAAATTAATGCCTCAAATAACAAGAGATGTTACATAGGATGCCATGTTGGACGACACCGTAGTTGCCGACAACAAATAGCATTATTCTTAATTTTATTGCTATGGCAAAAATTGGAAAATGGAGCTGATTCATAGAGAGATCAAGATATAGATGATGTTGCCAAAATTACTATTCCCGGTTTATTTTCCCCCGTTGTGGGGGTGGGGATGAGAGAGTGGAGATCTTGCCCCCTGAACTGGAAAATAGAATCGTAAGCATGCCTATCTAATTTGAAGCTAATTCTGTATGATATTTTTTCTTTTTTCTTTAAAACGCCCTTGATGTTTTCCCCTTCTTTTTTCTTTTTAATTACCACAGTTTCAATGCCTAAATATAAATGGCTTGTCTACTTCTTACAAGTGGCTGTAGAAATTATATTTTGGCAGTTACCTTTATGTTCACAGCTTTTCACTGTATCCTTTGCTTCTATTTGAACCCTGCCACTTATAAGTTCACTTTGTATGGCTTGCAGTGTTTACAATAACGTTAACCAACCAAGCAAGTTGGCAATGAAAGCTGGCTTCCACTGTTTTAAGTATAAAATTGAGCCAAAATGGGAAGATCCTGTTTGTGCCAATGGGGGAAAGTGGACCGTGTCTTTTCCTAGGGGTAAATCTGATACATGTTGGCTCTACACGGTATAGTTCAACTGCATTTTTTTCACCATATTGATCTCTTATATTATGCTCCCACTAATTCCCCATATTGATTTCATATTAGCTGCTGGCAATGATTGGAGAACAATTTGATTATGGAGATGAAATCTGTGGAGCAGTTGTGAATATCAAAAGGCAGGAAAAAATTGCTTTGTGGACCAAGAATGCTGCCAATAAAGCTGCTCAGGTAATTAGTTTTGAACGAATAATTCAATCTGATCTTATTGGATTTTTTGACATATAGTTGACCATTTGTGTTTCTTTAAATCTTATGTGAGACTTGTCTCTCTGGAGATTAATGGTTTTTTTTTTCTTGTGATCTTACTTAATGAAACTTTGCACGTGACGTTGGATATTGTGAAGAGTAGAGGATGATGACCACCCCCTAACCTTTTAACAACCTTTCTGAATTCTTCTTCTACAAATGACTGACTAAAAATTGATTTTTCACTGTCTCAATTCGGGAACATGCTGATTTTCTTGGATCCAATTGATATATTATCATTATTTTTTTAGATTGTTAAGACACATGCTTATGAGGGAGCAAGGCATTGTGTAGAAAGGTCTCACTACTTTTACTGAATGACACGAAGAGCACGTTTAGTACGTAGTACTAGGTAGGATTGCGCAGTGTGATAAACAATATTTTAGCTCATTTGTCTTCCTTAATATTGTCAAGTACTATCTAGTCCTCTCACTATCGAACATTCCATTAATGTACTTTTACTAGAAAAAGCATTTCTGGGAGGATCACTTAAACTATGTTGACTTTCTGCTTAGAAAATATTGGAACTGGCACCCTTGATGACTTTTAGTTGGATGTTTAGTTTTATTTGGATGGTCCATTTGCTTGTTTGTAAAACCAATACCTGCTTTTGTGAAACGATTGTTCTAAGTTTTTGAATCTATTCTTCAGACCTGACGTTGGATGTTGTGTAGAGACATCTACTAGATCTTGAAACTGAATGGATTACTGACAAAAACAATTAGTGAAGGCATTGATTTACTTTTATTTTTTTGGGTCTCTCTTTAAAACTTTTGCTTTCTTGTGCCTCTATCTACTTCGTCTTGTGAAGTTTTTTTCCTTGCAGGAAAGCATTGGAAGGCAATGGAAGGAGTTTCTAGATTATAATGGCACAATTGAGTTCATGTCTCATGTAAGTTCTCTCTCTCTCTCTCTCTCTCTTCACATGGACCCGGATTTTTTTTTCCCATTCATGCTTGCATGACAGATATTTGATTAAATTATAAGCTGATCACATTTTGGTTAGAAGCGCATTTGAAATTTTTGTCATGAAAATTGCATTGATTTACAACATTGCAAATTTTCTTCAAGTGCATGTTTGGCAAAGCTTATAATTGCTTCTAAGTTAGTCAAACCCTATTTTTATCCATGCGTTTCTTAGGACCCACGACTTTTATGTACTTACTGTCTTTTTTTATAGGATTTACAACTTATAATCTAAAAGCCTGCTCTGGAAGTATCTATTGATGGTTTAAATTATAAATAAATAGAAATTAGTGGTGGATAAGCAGACTGTACTTGTGTGTCGTTCGAAATATGTGACTAAAAGTAGCTTGAATGTTTATAAGCAATTTATAAACATGAGCCAAACATAGGCTAATAAAAGTTTCGCCAAACATACTTAGTCAATCTTAATGAAAACTTTGATTATAAGTTAGTTTGACAGCTTAACTTACTGTACAAATTTGCTAAAATTGCTTGGGCTACCCCTTCCAACGGCCCCCTTCACTTGCTCTCTCTTTTCCACCACCATCCCAAGCCTGTCCTCCATCTTTCTCTACGGTCAAAATAATTGCATTTTTCCACATACAAAGGAGGAAAAGTAAGAAGAAATGAGAGGCGAAGGAAAAGAAAAGTAGAAAAAGAAATGGAAAAAGGACAAAACAGTATTCCGTGGACATTCCTTTTAGTTATCATCATGTGCTTACAGAGAAAATGATTGTAAAGCTGAGACATAGTAAGTGTGTTTACATTAAGTTATTGAATATATATAATAATATTTTAAATGAAATTGAATGAACGATAGCATGCACGACATTCTTTTAAAAGTGGTGCTGCCATAGTGGAGTATGGAATTTTGTATCTCATATGTATAAAGAAAATCAAATATGAATTATTCTCCAGTATTAGAAATGA
This sequence comes from Fraxinus baroniana, assembly GCA_903798355.1. NCBI lineage: Eukaryota > Viridiplantae > Streptophyta > Magnoliopsida > Lamiales > Oleaceae > Fraxinus > Fraxinus baroniana. The sequence continues at coordinate 33,809 of CAIGRO010053420.1, forward strand.
TATTTATACATAACACGGAACGTAATTATGCATTTATCTAATATTAATCTATTGTACTTCTCAGTATTTTATACAGTCTCAAGGAAGTGGAATGATGATTTGGTAATTAGGCATTATTTATACCTTATAAACACGTCTTCACCAGACCTCATGAGATGTAACTGTTTATCACCATATTTTATACAAATATGAACTATTTTTTTTTTTCAGAAAGTTCTGATTGCATGTAAGCGTTAAAATGTGTACATCACTGCCTATTTAATAAGCTTTTCTTTTAGCTAATCTAAACACCGGCTGACCAACTGTTGTAATGCAGGAGGATGCTAAGAAGCTCGATAAAGCTGCCAAAATCAATACACGGCGTGGCTTCAATGACTGAAGATAAAAAGAAATTGTTCTCAGTGTAGTAGACGGGTGGGAAATTCTGTCACCGGTGGCTGGCTTTCTATTTATCTTACTGTAGTCAGGAGAACGTTTCTTTGAATTGTCATTGAGGATTTCCGTAGATAGATGGAATGTTTTGCTGAACTTTATCACTTGTATATTATTGTTTAATGATTGTCAACGTCTTTGTTGTAACCCATTTCAGAATGACTCAGCTCCATGGGATATGTGGCCGTGTTCAATACCTGTTATACTTGCTATCTCGCAGCAGGTCATGGTAGAGTTTTAAGAGTGTTTGCCCGTTCTACTCTGATCACTGAATGCTTGTGGCTGTGGCTTTTTTCTTCCCTCCTTTTGAGTTTTTGCAGTATTAATTTAGTTTTGATAATATAACGTGTCTTGATGTACCTAAATCTTAAAAATGAGTCAATGTTGGACTGTCAACCTTAAGTTTCATTGTACCTCTCTTACCCACCCTACATGCAAAAACATGAATGCATGCAATATGAAGGGGAAAAACAAATGCAGTTTTATACAGCCCTTTATTCGTTCTGGTTTTGGTTTCTATGTTATTTGTCAGCTTAGCAAATGTTGTTTTTGCAAAATAAAGATGATAAAAGTTCTAGTGGATAGTTGCAATATCCAATGTTGGAATCTTGGTGTACGAGAATTGTGCTTATTTAAGTCGAATCTCAACCTTGAGGGGCCCTACCTGCCTTTCCTTGATCGTTGGTGAATGAGGTAAATCGCAGGTTATGCCTCCAAGAGTACAGGGTGGAAGACTACTTGTACTCTTGCACTTATCTAAGGTCAAATTCATATTTCAGGATTCGAATCCTTGATGCGATAGTTTCAAGTAAAGTTGGAGTTTTTCCACCTTCTCCTTTTACCACTTGGAGATGTGCCTTGGGGCAGAGAATTGTGCTTATTTGGCTTGATAGTGAGCTGTTATCGCACTGATGTGCATGTAATGGCGCATCCAGTCAACTTACGTACAGATTTTGCATGGATGCGTGAATTTGGCATGAATGGAAGTCAAGCATGATTTACTTGATGGCAGCATAGTGGGCGCAATTTTAAAAGGGTATGCAGGATGCATGGGATGGCCTAAGGGCGTGCAGGATTTCTTGACAGCATGGGCAGTATTTGTTCAATTTGTTAAAATATCAAAGATATATATATATATGAAATTAGGATTATCGAAAGAGAAACCAAGCAAAACTCTTTTCTTTTTCTACTTTTAACTGTAGTTATGTTTGACTATTGACTAGTCAATTCTACTTCTAACTTTTTTCTTCGTATTTTACTAATGATTTATCTGTGTAAGTAAAAAAAATGCACCAATGATATTTAAGGCAACGAAACAAAAATACGCTTAATGTTTAACAACTCAAGGACAAATGATTTATCAAATCCATCCATTTGGGCTGCAACAAAATTAAATGTTTGGAGCTACGGGTAACACACACACTAAAAGTTTGGATTTGAATAAAGTCTGGAAGGAAAAAAAAAAAAACAGAGACTGGGAAGCATGATCGCAGTTCTCTCTTATGGGAATACACATTTTCAGTTTATATTTAGGTTTTGTAATAATAATTATTATAAAAATAGAATATAAAGGTAATTTACAATAAGTAGATGTGTTTTAATGATTTTTTTTCCCCTTTCATTCGTGGCATCAGTTCACTTATGGTTTATCTCAGTATCACGAGATTCACGACTTGATTTTTTATTGAAGTTCTTATTACACTTCATAGTATATATATTTATCTTTCTAGTGTTTTATTTTGTCGAATAGAGTACATGTTACAAACCCATTTTATGTAGTCAAAGTCAAATGTGAAATTGTCAAAGTCAAGGTCAAATATGGACCTAATTGGAATAAATTACTTTCTTGAGGTTTATTTTATAATTGGAAATATATGAGGGTTTTAAATGGATTAAACTTTAAGTGGAGGACTTACTTATACGACATTGGAAGTTAAGGAACTTATTG
>CAIGRO010053453.1:0-10844 GCA_903798355.1 Fraxinus baroniana
TGTATTTGAAAAGAGAGTCCAATAACTGCAATAGACATGAATTTTCTTTCTCCTTCGTCTTCCTGTTCACTACGCCCCACTACTTGTACGCTAGAGATTCCTCAACAATGGAGCAAAATCGATCCAACATCAAAAATCTTCAATTCTTCCCAAATTTTTATCAAAAGATGACCTTATATGCATCAATACCATGCATATGCCTCCATTAAAGCACATGATTGTGGTTTTTACCTTTTCCCTATTTGATAACTCGCGATACATGGTTAGATGTTGCTCCGCCTCAAACAGACACGGATCTAGATTTTTCTCATAGTATATGGATGTTTTGAGTCGGCCCTGTAAACAATTCCAAAGCATTTGAGAGGGCTGGACTCTCACTATTCTCAACTACTGGATAAGCGATTGATCCTAGAAAGTCATTTTATTATATTTATATTATCATTTTACGCCTTTGCTAACTAATTAAGTGGAACACTCTAGAACATGGGATGACATGGCTGCTTCAATATTGATGTATCCTTGTAAATTGATTGCATATCACTAGGATCCCCATCTGTTATATTAAAACATTACGTATACTCAATAAGCCTTTATAAAATATTTGAATAGATACGATTATCAATTGTATTCTATACAACTCTTAGATCATTAAGCAGACAACTTGGCTTCAACATTTCATTTGTTATTTTAATTATGTCTCTAAAATTTATCTTCTTGAGTGTACTCAACAAAAAAAATAAAATATTTTAGTTAAGTAGAATCCATCATTTAGAAATATATATTATTTTATAGTGACAATCATATCTCTAATGGAACAACTTTTAGTATACTTAACAAATTGACATTGATGAGGACTCTCATTTTTCACTGTAATGATGGAAATCGAATTATCAATTTGACTTATACTTTTATGAGTGATTTATCATGCAAATGTCTCATCATAATTATTATTTTTATTTTATAATATATCTAACAAGCAAATAAATATACATATAATAATATGAACGCTTATGGACTTATACTATGTAATCTTCTTGAGCTAAAAGGAAAACTAATTAGTTGGTTCTTGGAGGACTTAACATTGAATCATGAAATGCTCCATCCCTATGATCTCCACCTCTACTTGCATCTTCAGTTAATCAAACTGCAATATGTATCATATACAAATTGACACATAGATCTAAAAAAAATCCCATAGTAATATCAATAATTTAGTAGGTCCAAAATTAATAAAGGGACTATGACCCAAAATAACAAGAATTAAAACGAACCATTTAGTATATCTATATGGTCAAGTCCATAATCATTCAATAAGTATATATTCATCACATAAATGCATTCCTATATGATATCTAATATTATATCAAATATATTTCAAAGTTCTAGCAATTAAATACATCTAAATTAATTTAGATAAATGGATTGAAACAATTAAATCATTAATTAATCCTATTAATCAATTAATTAATTGGCGGATTTATTTAATTAAAAACAACTTTTAATTAAATATCAAATTAGAGTCCAACTTTAATTTCAAGATTTTTGGGGCAAATTAAATTAATATTTTAATTTAGGATAAACACATGAACAAAATAAAATTCAATTTAGGATCAAAAATCTAAAATTTTAGTGTAAAATAAATTTTAAAGATGATTTTAGAAGTCGTGAATTTTAAATGGGTCAAAATCAAAATTCTAGTTAAAATTGAATTTGAGGTCAAGTTTTTTTGAAAATAATTTTTTTTTAATTTTTTTCAAAGTTGCATTCAAAACCCTTTTGAAAATCGTATTCTGACCTAATTTTGTAAATATAAATAGGGCACCCCAGATTAACATCCCGTACTTTTAAGATCATGGCTTAACCTCCTGAATTTAAATTACAATCAAGGGCCTGTGATTTCATAAATTGCAATCGAGGCTCCGATCTCTAAATTGATTCCAAACCATAAAACTAAAATTAGCTAGGCAGCACCAGCCATGGTCGATGACATCCTTGATGGCAAACATGGTGCATTAATACTATCAAACAACGATGGTGAAAACAAATCGGGAAGGCTTTTCAACGACGGCACGATAGCTACGTGCAATCAGCTGTGTTGGACGTCGCTGCATAGCGACGTTCATTATATCTACAACAGCGACGCTCATCACCGTTGTCATTAGCAGAAGTGAGCGGACAAAACAAAGCATGTAGACCAAGCAAGCTTACGGAATTCGAGGAATTAAAACTCAGAATAAGCTCTTTTGACCAATTAGCATGTTTGGTGGCTAGAAAAACCTGTCCTTAACAGGATGGTACTGATTTTCATACAGGTGTTACCAAAAAATCAACTTCCTTTTCAAAATCAGATTTAGAACATGAATATAAATTTTCTTAAAAATTAGAAATAAAGAATCAACAACAATCAACCATTGATTGTTCAAAGATTCAAAAACAACTTATAACAAATACAAAATCGGCTCTAATACCGTAATTGGAGTTGTACTTACACATGCACAATGAAGTTTAAAAATAATTTCATTTCTCTTCAATGATCATCTTTATGTTTATATATAAATCGGGATTAAAATTATGCCTTTTGCAAATTCATCAAGCTCCTTTAAGAATCTTGATCACGAACAATCACGATATTTGTTTCTCTTTGTGAATCTTGATTTATCAGCACATTTAGGAGTCACAATCTTTCCACACCTTTGTGAATCATAATCTTTTTGCTCCACAACTGTACAATTGAATAGCCTCCAATGGTAATCCACACAAGAGAACAATGATGAGATATTATGAAGGTGTGTCAATCTTGATTATCGATTATATCTTTCATTCCACTTTTGAGTAAGTAATAGTTGAAACTCCTTTAGACTTACTTACTTACCTTTATCAAGAATTCTGATATCAACTTAACCGAAAAAGATTTCTATCTAAGAGTGATAAATCGTCTGTTGATCATTTACAATCTTCGTATAATTCTTAATATATACCAATGATATCGTATTAGCTACTCTTGTTAGAGCAACATCTAATATCACCGAAGTATGACTATTCTCATATAAGATATTATGCTGACCTTAAGTCAAAAAACCAATTCCACTACCAAACGTTAGTGATCAGCTAGTCTATCCGTAATAACAATATTCATGACTCATTTTTACTTAAGACTATGATCATATATAATTTATATCTCACAATCACAACTCTTTGTGATTAGCCAGTAATTAAGACGAGAATCTATGTACTCTATTTATTTAATTTATCAGAATAAAATTCAATCAAATAATATATCTACTAAAATAATGATGCATCAATCATTTTAAAAGTGTTTACATCTAAAATGGATTGGATTTAGGATAAAATACTTATACTATGCAGACTAGGTGCCTTTACGTCAAGATGATACTATATCCACTCTTACTAAACCCATTGCGTGAAAGTTGGTTGAGAAATAATTCTCCGGCTTTAATTAACAAGATTAACAATTCTTGCCAATTCTACAACTCTAATTCTTTATCTCCAATATAATTGATCTACACTTGCATTAGGGGTGGTCATATTCTGAGGTATTGTTATGAAAATCAGTTGTATTTTGTTCTTGAAAATACCGCAAGCGTACGATTTTGTTGACAAGTAATAGATTTCAATGAGTTAAGAGTATTGTTCCGTAGGGAAAAAAATTCTTCAGGTCACTAATCTCGTATGAAATACGAACTACATGACACAAAAGACAGGTTGATTTGATTTATGCTGAATTAATCTAAGAAAGCTGTAAAACTTTAATTTTTATGAAATTACGGACGATTTTATAAGATTTCGAATCCACCCATTGCTATCTAATTTTTCTTAGATAGGCAGTGTTATCAGATTAGCACTTGCTCTAGAATCAATTAGGAGAATTAAGTGATGCGAATTTTTCGCATTCTTTTGTTAAAGCTAATCTTTCATCTACTATCAACTTTCACTTTTTGGTTAACATCTCCTTTGAGGGATAGGAAGTGTGTTTATTTATCAGGAACAATTGACTTATCCTGTGTACCGTCTAACTGCTCTTTTTTATTAACCTTTGCTGATTCTTACCATTTCTTCCTTGCTCATGGTAGGTATCTGTTTCTCCTTGGTTCCTTTTTTCTTCACAATGATTTCTAGCAACTGAACTCCGCTTCTAGTTGTAATGTCCTAGACTTGTTACTCTATAAGCTACTTTGAAACCTTTGAGAAAATGGAATATGTGATAGATAAGCTCCGACAAGGGTAGCAAGCTTGATTGATGGTGCCTCAATAATTGCATAATTCACTGTCTCAACTGCTAATACCTGTTCTTGGGTTCTTTTCTATGTCACACAGTAAGGCACCCTATGTTCTGTTTGACAATGCAACCACTATTTACCCCACCCGAGTTTCCAAATTTTTTATTGAAGTCTGCTAATTTTGAAAATTAGTGTCAATCCTAGTAATGAACTGAGCCACTAATTCTTCCAACGATTTGTTGCAGAAATCATTATTGGTATCCTTGACCTTGATTATTAGCCCATAAGAAGTTAGGATGATTGCTCCAACTTGGATTATAAGTATTGGAGTTAAGATTATTTTGCTGCCTCTGTGAGTTATGTGCATAACCGATCTCTTAAGTCTAATAAACATGCGTGATTGCCAAAGAACAAATTGAAGTTGTATGGTGTGCCTTGCACCCCTCGTAGACTAGTCCTTGTTGGTGTGTCTTGCTCACATTCTAAGTGAGGTTGTCCAATTTCTTTATTAATATATCCAACTGGGTCAATGATTTAATCGTATCAATGTTGTGCATACCTGCTATTTTTCTCGAAATTTCCCTTTCAATTGGCCACATAAACTGATTTTTTGTACTTCTTTAAAAAAGATCGAAGACATTGTCTAAGGGTATATTCAAAATTGATCCTATATACAACATGTAGACCTTAACTCTTTCAAGAATGTCTTGATTGGGCATATTCTGAAGTTATCCTTGAATCTTTCCCATACTTTTGGATAGCTCTCAAGGTCTTATTGCTTGAATGTATGTGCTTCATTTCTGATCCGATGAACTCAAGAAAGAGAAAATAATTTCAGTGTAAATTTCAATACCGTGTCATTTCATAAAATGATGCTTCCCAGATGTAACGAGTGTTGCCATTTTCATGCACTTTGCTTTAAAGTATGAGGGAATTGGTGCAGTCAAAAAGCAACAATTGACATGCCTTTCTGAATGATCACATTGCAAAGCATTGAGAAAGCTTGAATATGTTCACGATGTTTTTTGGTTAATTTTTCAGAGAAACCTAATATCACGATGATTTTTCTTGCTTTCCTCTGTTCTCTTCTTCGTTGTCTAAATGTTCTTTCAATCTCAAGATCAAATGGTATGAGCTCAATTTCTTCAAAATCTTGCATACACCGCCAAAATCGAACAAGAGATATTAGGTTTGCAAATAATAGCCTAAAACGAAATAAAAGAAAAATTCGAATACTATGCACTTGTTTGGCCCCCATTAAACTTTTAATACTTTTATCCTTCTCTTCTTTTTAATCACACTTTTTCAATAAAATAATATTACATGCAAACAAAACCTTTTCCTTATTCTTTAACAACATATTTTTCCAAATATTATTTTTCCAAAATATATTATTTCTAGAATCTCATTTTAATGGGGGCTAAACAATGACTATACAAGCTATTAAACATAAATTAAAAACTTTATTACCTAACAATAATGTCAAAAACTTGTTCGTGAAAATCTTGCTAGCATACGAGATCGTTGAAAAGTAATAGAATTCAGATAGTCGAGAGTAACGTTCTATAGGGAATAAATTCAACTTAAGTTTATTATCAAATTATGGACGATTGTATTAGATTTCGAATTCATCTATTGTTATGTATTTCAATTCATGATTTGTAATCTAATTATTCATGCATTCTTGATAATCGATAAAACTAATGTATTTAACTTTATTTTCCAAGACAAATTATTTCTATTCATCAACACAAATCTACCTACCCAAATTCGAATGAATAGAATGCATTAAAATTTCGATTATCTATTGAAATGTACACGTGATAAATAGTATTCGTAACGTCTATTCCACATATGTTAATTTTGTCGCGTTCTAAATTTGTTGTGAGTATTCTAACACTACAACAAGCAACTAATTATCTAATTTATGATCAAATAATTAAATAATACAATAGGTATAAAAAATTAATCAAGAAACATAATATATACTAAACTACAAGTCTTGAATTGAAAATAAATAAATAATAGGGTTCATCTTCATCCAATATATGACAAACATAATATATATATATATATTTTTTTTAATCGTTGTTTCCTTATCTAAATATATGAGAAATCCTGATTGGTGTGACATGTGAGTGAAATCGAGTAAATTTATGGTAATATTGATTGAAATACTTCATTTAACACAAAATAAGTTTGTTTTGATTAACAACAACTGAATTACCTTTGTGATCATAAGAATACTTCTTTTGAACAAAATCACATGAAATTGCATTAATTAAGACTTAACAAATAGTAATAAAGCACGGAACTCTTTTTTTTATTTTTTTTAATGAAATTTTATATATTTTAACTTTACATATATAGTGAACTGACATTAAATTAAAAATATAAGCCTAATGAGCAGAGCAAAAGAAGAGAAAATATTACAATAAGAATTGAATTACTCCCTCTGATATGATTGATCAGGACAGGCAATCACTTGATCGGGTCACACGAGTCAAGAGTTCAAGCAATGGAGTTCAGATGAGTGAAGTTGAGACCACCTAAGGTTCAAGTTTCGTGAAGTGCTCGGGAGTCGAAACGAATTAGATTCAAGGTTTGGAAGATATTTGGAAAGAAAACAAGTAACGTGGATTAAAATGGGCAACTCTTAGCTTGGTGTCGGATTTTCGCCCATGAGTACAATTCGAAATTTTCACGAAATTCTGCACAAGGCTACTCGGGTGCATGGTACTTTTAGGCTTGTGGTCGCATAGAACATACCGATAATAAGTTGGCGGAAAACCGAATAACCATGCGGCCGCATGTACAAAGAGAGGCCGAAAATTTTCAATTTTTTAGAGTTTTCTAGTTTGATTAAAATACAATCTTTTGATATCTTTTGTAATATTTATAGTTATTTTCTATTTTAACAACATTAGATAAATATTATTCCAACCATCTAAAGCACATATGTAAGTCTCCAAACACTACAACAAGCAACTAATTATCTAATTAATAATCAAGCAATTAAATAATTCAATAAATATGCAAAACTAATCAAGTAACAAAAGAAGAAATAAACTACTAGTCTCTAATTAAAATACATAAACAATATGGTTCTTCTTCATCCAATACAAAAAGGATCCAACCTAGCATAATTTTATGTAAATTACAAATAAAATAATAGAAAAATATCACATGGATCATGAAAAAAATACAAAAAATCTTGATTTTCATTCCAATGTTGAACTCTTCAAAATCTTGGCATAATTAGCTTCAATTCCTTGTTAGGGTTCTCTCAGCGTGCATGAGCCATTCCCTTTTTGTCCTGTACCATGTATGCCCCATCTGAACTTCCAGGTTAGTTGTATTTTGGTCCTCGTTTTTGTATAAAATGATTCATGAGTCCCTTTTTTATATAATTTTAATCCTTTAACTACCATTTTCCTCCAATAGTATTTTGGTCCTCGTTTTTGTATAAAATGATTCATGAGTCCCTTTTTTCTATAATTTTAATCCTTTAACTACCATTTTCCTCCAAGTGAGTCCAAGCATTTCCCAATCGTTGAAATCAAGTCCGAATTAATTATTCGAAGTTTACAATTTAGTTCTGAACTTTGTATTTCTTCCTTTCTCTCATGTTTTCGGTCCTTCAGCTTAATTCAACCAAGTTATGTCGACTTTTACGTAACAAACAAAATTAAAACATAATTAAGCTATAATTCATCGAACTTAACAAAAAATATAACTAGTCCAAATAAGTGTATAAATACACTTATCATATTCATTGCAGGAATGGGCGGAGACCTAAAACAACAAGATCCTAATTTAATTATGCATACAATTCCTAAAGCAGTTGGAAACTTGATCTATGACTGAAGTCCGTTCAAGAAGGTCCGTTGTCTTTATCCTTGTGACGATACTTGTCATGACAAGATTTTTTATCTAAAGAATCCATCAGAATTGATTTGCTAATCACTAGGACGAAAAAAAATCATTCTTTGGAATTATTGACAAAGAAATTGAGAATGCTACAAGGAGAAATAAAATTCAACTACTAAAGGAATAGAAGAAAAAAGAAGAATCCAAAATTTATTAATGCCTTATGACAAAGGAAAAACTGTAATTAATATATTTTTAATTGCCTTTCATACCTTTAACTACCATTTTCCTCCAATGGAGTCCAAGCATTTCCCAATCGTTGAAATCAAGTCCGAATTAATTATTCGAAGTTTACAATTTAGTTCCGAACTTCGTATTTCTTCCTTTCTCTCATGTTTTCGGTCCTTCAGTTTAATTCAACCAAGTTATGTCGACTTTTACGTAACAAACAAAATTAAAATATAATTAAGCTATAATTCAACTATTAAAGGAATAGAAGAAAAAAGAAGAATCCAAAAGTTATTAATGCTATATGACACAGGAAAAACACTAATGCAAAAACTGTGATTGATGATTTTATTCTTATAACGTATTATAAATATAATATATTTTTAATTGCCTTTCATAATATCCAAAACATAGACGCATTTATATTCGCCTAAAACTTTTCACTTAAGAGTACATTCTGTTTCTTAAAGAAGAATATCACTATTTAAACTTTATAATTTTGTGATGAGTTATGATAATACATAGTATATAATATATTTATTCTCATATATAACAATATGTTGTGATAATTCTGCAAAAAGTAAAATTTTAAATGTTAAGATTTATGATTATGAAATATTAGCAATTTGGGTCAATAGCCTCATCTTTTTTTTACTACACGTGTACTTTTATAAGTAGTTCGAAGTTCCACGTCAATGGGTGCCTCAATCACAAACACATGCTCTTAATGGAGCCTCTACACCTGGTACGTCATCTATAGCGTCGTGTACTTGCTCAACACAATGTACACGATTATTTTTACATTCATCTAAGCAATAGTCGTATTCAGACATATCTCCCATGCATTCATAGTTGCAAAATCTCCAACAATCTTTTGGTCTGCAGTTGGAGCCCATAGGGGCCATAGCTAAACCAGAATTTAGCCATATTGCCATCATCAATATCAGCCCAATCAAAATATTCCTCTCGGTGTGCATGTTTCTCTTGTCTGAATTTTTAGTTGCCATATGCTCCTGATGCATTTAGTTCTTAAATAGATTAATATATATAAGAATCACCACGAGCATGTAAATCATATATGTAAAGACATGTTATAAATGCAAGTATTTATTTTTACGTTTTAGTTTCATTTTGATATTAGGACATATGGTAACTTACAAAAAAGTCGTATTAATTGACTTCTTGAATGTATGCATAACTGAACTTCAGTGTGTCAAATGTAATTTTGCAGACAAGGGGCAATAAGAAATAATCATTAAATTAGAATCTTGTTGTTTTAGGTGTCGGCCCAATCTTGCAATGAATATGATAAGTGTGTTTTATACACTTATTTGGACCATTAAATTAGGATATTTGTTGTTAAATATGATGAATTAAGCTTTAATTATGTTTTAATTTTGTTTTTTGCAACATAAATTAGTTGAATTGTACCGAAGGATCGAAAAGAAAAAATGAGAGAAACTAAATTGCAAACTTCAAATAATTAATTCGGACTTGATTTCAACGATTGGAAAAATGCCGGAACTCAATTGGAGGAAAATGGTCTGAAGCTAATTATACCAAGATTTTGAAGAATTCAATATTGGAATTGAAGATCGAGATTTTTTGTATTTGTTTCATGATCCATGTGATACTTTCTATTTTATTTGTAATTTATATAAAATTATGCTAGGTTAGATCTCTTTTGGTATTCTATTGGATGAAGATTAACCCTATTTTTATGTATTTTAATTCAAGACTAGTAGTTTATTTATTCTTGTGTTTCTTGATTAATTTTGCATATCCATTGCATTATTTAATTACTTGATTATCAATTAGATAATTAGCTTCTTGTTATAGTGTTGGAAGACTCACAATAAGTTTAAAACACGGAAAAATTAACATATGTGCAATAGATATTAGGAATAATAATTCTCACATATACACTTATATAGATAATCTAAAACTAAATGCATTTTATTCATTCGAATTCGGGCTAAGAATAGATCTCAAGACTAGAGTAGATTTAATTTGTCTCGGAAAAGAGAGTTAAATACATTAGTCTTTTCGATTGTCAAGAACGTATAAATATGACTAGATTAAAAATCATGAATTGAAATAAATAGCAACAAGTGGATTCAAAATCCAATAAATCNAAATCATGAATTGAAATAAATAGCAACAAGTGGATTCAAAATCCAATAAATCATCCATAATTTGATGAAAACCAAATTTTTAGAGCTTTCTTAGATTAATTTAGCATAAATCAAATCAAACTCTCTTTTGGGTATAATTCAAATTTCATATGAAACTAGTAAACTAGAATTGAATTTATTCAACGTGGGACAATACTCTCAGCTCATTGCATTCTATTACTTGTCAATAAACTCGTACGGTTGCGAAATTTTCTAGAACAAGATCTCAGAAGACAACCCCTAATGCAATTGTGGATCAACTATATTAGAGATAAAGAATCTGAGTTGTGAAATTTGCAAGAATTGTTGAGCTTGTTATTTAAAACCAGAGAAT
>CAIGRO010053471.1:0-12904 GCA_903798355.1 Fraxinus baroniana
CTGAAGGAATGCAACGTTACAAACCTTTATAAACCCAACGGACACGCCATTTCATTGCTCTTGAATCACATTGCTATATTTTGCGCTTCTTCCTTGCCATTTCACAATCTATCTCCTTGCTCCTTTGCTACATTTCTTAATCAAACTCCAAAAAACTTATATTTTGCATTCGATGGAGACTTCACAAACTCATTTTGACAACACATTTAGTTTCGAAGATTTCCAAGCACTTCTTACGAGGCCATATGTGAATCCAACTTTTCTTTCACAGGCTAATGCAGACCTTAACGAGTTCTACTTGGGTCCATCGTTCAATGATGCTAAGGCTGTTAGACGGACGGCGACGGGTCAATTGTTGATTACTTTTGATAAAAATATAAATTATAATTTCTATCAAACTTTTTTTTTATAACCATAGATGTCCAGGTTAGTTTGCGTGCACCTTGACTAATCCTACGAGGCCTTGAAGTTTACGATCGGTTACTCACCTCAGTGGCCCTGAAGGAACTCAAACTGGTGACTATTGGAGAGCAAACTCAANTCAATTGTTGATTACTTTTGATAAAAATATAAATTATAATTTCTATCAAACTTTTTTTTTATAACCATAGATGTCCAGGTTAGTTTGCGTGCACCTTGACTAATCCTACGAGGCCTTGAAGTTTACGATCGGTTACTCACCTCAGTGGCCCTGAAGGGACTCAAACTGGTGACTATTGGAGAGCAAACTCAATGTCTGATCAATTGAACAACTCATCAAGATTATAATTTCTATCAAACTTGGACAATTTGTGATAATGTCGTTGTCCATTTGAATATATATATATATACACACACACACACACATTATAAAAAAAAATTAATGTAGACATCGATAATATTATAAATAAGAAATAAATTATAGTGAAAACTTTGTTTATTTAATTTAATTTTTAAATAAAATAGAAAAATAACTTATACACCCATTTAATTTTTTTATTATTTATTTAGAACTTGTTTGCATTTAATTTAAAGAGAATGATATATTCATCATTTTCACAAAACTTTGTTAAGAAAATGGAAGAAATAGTTATATTCCACGAAGAAAAAGTAGCGATGGCGAAAAAACTCGTCCCGATGGATTGGTAGGGTGAGGGTGCCCCGCCCTGAAGCACCCCAAACCCATCCCGTGAAGAAAAAAAAATTAATTAACTACAATTTTTTTTTAAAAAAAATTAGTTAACAGGAAATTTTTGATAAAAAATAAAAATTAAACGGAATAGGAAACAGGGCAAGCCCGAGCCCACTCGTCTAAGGTGGGGCGCCCCCTCCCCCATTGCCATCTCTAAGAAAAAGTCATAGAAAGAATTTTTTTTTTTTTTTTGCCAAACTTAAAGAATAGGGAAATATTCCACTAGAGGCAAATGTTAGATGTTTTTTGTGCTAATTACCCTTAAATTAATATAGGTTAACGGTAACTGTTAAGAGGGTGGCAAAACGATACTCATTTCCAACATGAAGGAGAAAGTGTGTATTTTAATATATACACAAACTCCCTAACATCCTCCTCTCAACTCATTATTCCGTCGCGTTCACTACCATATCTTTTATAGCAAAAAGTTCAATCGACTCTCCCTCGTGGATCTTCTTGAACAAGATACACTAGTACATTTCACGTTATCAGAATTCCATCCCAATTTATTGGAGCCAGCCTCCCTACAACAACTACTGCTATCGACTAACTTTCTACAGTGTTTCCGACACAAAAGAGATCCTCTCCCCTCGCCTGCCCAAAAACCATGACGATCCACCGCTGATTCTGCACGAGGGCAACGTGTCTCGGGATATCCAGAAGAGCTATAGTCGAAATCATCGAGCGGTGAATGTCTTGAATGCGATGGAGATGGAGAGGACGACGACGATGCTGTGTCAGAGTCTGTGGAGTTCATCCATGATCTATTCCAACAGATTCCGCTATCGCCAAATATTTGATCAAAATTGTCCTCAGTGCTTGTTGATTCCATGTTAGTGCTTGTGCTATCTGTACTGTAAGAACCAACTTCAGAGAAGAAAGACGAATTCTCGCTCAAACGGTCCTCTTCTAAAATTGTCTGAATTGGCTGGAAACTCGTGCCATGAAAGGAGAAGTCATTGCATGTCTGAACATTCAATTCACCCGTAGAAACATCCTGAGCTCTTGATTTACATGTCAGGTGTCTTGCTTTTCTTGTATCATGCGGAACTATTGAACTCCTTATTAGTCTTGGGGCACGTGGTGAACACCTAAGGAATTCAATCAGATCAGAAACCAAAGAGATGGGGAACAAAAGACAGCCAAAGAAATTCAACCCCCAACATCTCACCTTGCATAGAGAAGCATGTATGCATCTTTAGTCAAAACATTTTCAAGTTCCACCACTTGCACCTACAACCAGATAAATATCAGATTAAAAACTTTGAGATGCACATACAGAAGGCAGAAAGTAGAGTAAGAATAATTAAGTCCCTAATGGCAAACTTTGTAAGGTCCTACCACATGAGGTACATAAAATTCACTCTCCCAGCTCATTACCAAACTATTATGGATCATGTGAATTCCCAACAATTTTCCATAAAACTGTCCCCAAGTTTTAGCAAATAAAATCATGGTGTAGATCACAACTTGAAGAATGGTGCAACGAACAGATATTGATAGGCCCAATGTTGCTGCTCAAAGAGAACAAATCCTAAGAATGCTACTCATCCGTCCCCTTGTTAAACAGATTACAATTGATGACACCAAGATATTTGCAGCAACCGACCAAAGTGTTGAAACGAGCAGCCCCCTCAGGCCTAGGGTGCGTTGGTGGGTATAATATAGGTGTTTGCCAACAGATTTTTTGCATACTCAACCGAAGTCTAACGACGCTACTCAACCATCAACCTTAAAACACAGAGGACAATTACTGACTGACACATTGACAACATGATACAAGCAGCAACCACAAACAAGGCGTACAAACTATTTATCTTTTCCCTGCTCCCTTTGTCTGACGACATCATTCCTTTAGTTACTGTTCTATTTAAGGGATGTGGGTTTCACTCATTCTGACTTGCAAAATTCTACATCAAGAGTGTCAGAATTCCCATTATACACAACAAAAACAATATCGTCAAAGCAAAACAATATCCAGTTTATATCATGGCTAAAACAGTGCCTACCAGGGAGAAATACAATATCTCAAATAGAACGTGTAAAAAATTGAAGTGAACTCCCAGAAGATGAATTGTTGTAGCACAATAAAAGATGTTTAAAAGGAGGACATACATTGCTATCATCAACTTTAAACCACCTGCCGCGATTATTCTTTATGTAACACAAATAGTGACCAGAGAATGTAGCATTCATAACATCCAAGTGCACTACTACTCCATAAAGCTGATAAATTGGGGATTTGTCGCTTGTCCCGCTCAAGTAGGGGGCCATATTCAGAATTTCTGGAAACTTAATTCTCTTATTCAGCTTCCCAAATTTGTCTGCCTGTAAAACAAAAAAGGTAAGCAACTCATTGAAACTTGAAAACAAATGAAACACGAATTTGATTCAAATGATAACCTGAAATCTCTTCAGAGCAACAGTGAGGACATTAGGGGCCTCCAGTACTCTCAACTTCTTTTTGGCCTTCTCATATGATCTACATCTGATAAAAAGTAAGACGTATTTTAATAGATCTTCTCATGTGCACCATCAGAATTGAAAATATAAAACCACCTCATCTACTAACAATGCCTACGAAGTCGAGAGAATAAAACTGCATGCACCATCACAAAATTACAAAATAAAAACAGTGAAAATAATTAATAGATCTTTCCGTTCTCTACCTGAGAGTTGCAGATATTCAACCAATCTGTCCCTATCTAACTGAATATTATAAATCTAATAAAGTAGATAGGTTTTGGCCATGGAACAAATGATTTGCTAAGACATGTGGGGAAGGAAAAATTAAAATAATCTTATAACCGAAGAAAAACGAATTTGGTGACATCAGAATGGCATTTGTAACAATTGAAATATGTAATATGGATTTTTATGAAGAATTTAAAGGATGAACAATAACTGAATTATGATGGCTCCACTTAAATCAACTAAGATAAATGACATGCTATTACATTCTGGTACCCTTCCAATTTTTTATCCCCACAAAAAATTGAAAAACATAAAAAAAATGACATAGAAGGGACTAGGTATGAGAGTATAGGAGTTCTTTATTAAACGTGCCACAACTATGAAAAGATAACATTCGGAGTAATCCTCACGGGTACAAGCCAAATTCCAGAAGGAAAAGGTCTTGGCTCCAGGGAGAAGTGTGGGGAGGAGTTAAAAAAATTTGATGCATGTAAAATCTTACTAAGGCAGCGTGTCTATGTTGAACACATGTCATGTGGAGGGTCGGATCCCGACACTCCTTGAACACTCGAAGACATGTATCCAACAAGCCACAGGACCTTGTTCCATTTTTTTTATATATTTTAAATTACTGACATTTAAGGGATGCTTTAGAGACACCCCACAGGCAAATGTCCAACATGTCATGTGTCATGTCTTTATGTGCAGTGTCTTGTATAAATAATTATAAAACGACGATGTAATATACGAATTTATAATTTTAAAGAATTTAAATCAACATTTCCCCAACGTGCTCGAGTCCTACTTTTTTGAAATATCACGTCGGCGTGTACATGTCGTGTCCGAACGCATGTCCATGTCCATTTCCATGTCCATGCAATCTTGTTAACGAGTATAAAATCCATGTCAATTTGATCACTAAAATGTTGGCCACATTAAAAATTCAAAAATAAGAAAATCATATGTATTTCAATTCAAACAAGGCAGATAAACCAAATCATCCAAAACAAAAGAAAAGAAAAAGTGAAACAGATTAACAGAAGAAAAGCCAAACGAGGTCATCATTGAGAAAGACATGCATGAAACCAAGAAAAACTCTTCAATTTTTTAATTTTTTTTATTTACTTTTTTTTTTGCTCAAGACTACAGAACAAACAGGATCAACATACCTGCTGCAGTGATACTTATTTTCACCATCTAAAGTCTCAGTGTGAGTAAATTGCTGTATGGCCTCTTCCAGAGTTCCTATATCACCTTCAATCTCAACTGTAAGATCCATCATTCTTTCATGCCTCTCAGATTTGCCTCCACACCTCATACACTTGATCTGTACTTTCACATTTACAATCAAAATTAAAATCTACAAAGAATATTCTCAAAGCCATGTAGTTATCAATTTTGTAGAACCCAAAAAAAAATTAAAAAAATAAATCACCTTTGATCGGAGGTAACCCCCAAATGTAAGCCCCACGAGGGTTGTTTCTTCATCCAAAGGGCTAGGCTCCTTAATCTCAGAACGATTGCATATCTAGATTTAAAATATATTGGCACAAACTTAGTGATAAATCATCCACGAGGCGGCAAAATATGCATTCACCAGGTAGATAAGAGATTGATTACCTAAGAAATTCATGAGCATCTTCTTCCCTCCCATTAGCCAGATGACTTCCTATGTTCTGTAACTGAGATACTATCCTAATAGGCGAGAAAGGAGAGTGACCTTCCCTGGCCTTTGAAACAAGAGTTTCAAACTCACAAGTAAAGCACCATTCTTTTTTTTCACCTTATACAGACAGAAAAATGTAAGGGAATTAGATATAATAAAAGATCAAAAAATTCCAAAAACTAGAGTTAACAAGATATGCCTATACAAGCATGAAAATAGAATCCACCAAATGATTAATTGCAGGACAGAGATGGAGCAACTTACAGGCTTTTGAATGGAGTCCTTGTAGAAAATAAGCTGTGAGAGGTGGTGTGAATGCCAAACATTGAAGCACTGCATTTGCATAACAGCTACAGGAAAGATTCAAATGAAGGAAAACTTATGTGGGATCTAATATTTTAAGAAAACAATGCTAGAAATAATGACACATCGGAAGATTTATTATAAGTTAAATAAATAGCATTTTGTCGTACCAGACATTGAAGAAAGTGTTCAACTAATATATATGCAATCACATTTAGATATCACATATTTGCATATAAATTTCAAACAATAAAATAAATGCATGAAGCAAATCTTTGAACATGGCACAATTAATACATAAATACACGATATACATGCATAAGTAAATGCAATCAGTTTCTTACAAAATGTAAAAGGGAATGGCCATAGCAAGACACAGATGTTAGAGAATGGATTGTGTACCTGAGCCCATCAGATCAGACTGTTTATCCAACTAATTAAGCTAGCAAGCATAGTTTTACTGTCTCTTAGTAACAAATTTTAATTAGAAACTGCACCAAAATTCAGTCCAACCATGTGAAACATAGCCACCGTTTGAGCCCCAATTTTTTTGTGAAAAATGAGTTTTGTAAGATTTTTCGGAGAATGTGTAGTTAAAAAATGAAAAAAGTTCAGAGTTTACATATAAAATTATTATATTAGAGAATGTGGTTCAAAAATGAATTCTTAAAAAATGGGGCTCAAACAGGAGCATAGTTTACAGTGTGAGAGGAGAAACTCAATTCACCATATCTTCCTACGAAGCATGGACACGTCGACGTGTGATTTTTTTCAAAAAATGAGGGATTGGAAATTTGCTTATTTTTACAAACAAAATAAAATAAATAAATACTGGATTTCAAATTTTATTTTGGATTTTTTGTTGAATACAAGAGACCCAAACAAAAAAGTGGAAAAAAAATGTTTAGTCCAAATAAAAGCAACAATAAAAACAGAACCTGCACATCAAGAAGTTTCCCATGTGAGTTGGCTTTGTTTATTCATAAGTAAGATAGTGATTCTAATCCCCAAGTCATGTGATATCAAAAAGAAACTCCCCTGGCCCTTCCTTCCTTCAAAATCCACTATGTCATTCTGCACCCATCCCTCCATATTCCCCTTCACCATCAACCGCTTCTCTTTCTCTCTCCCCTAATTTCTCTCTTCACGTCCAGATCTTCCCACATTTCCACACTGCCTAGAGCTTCTTTTCTCAGATTTCATCTATCTGTGTATAAACCACTGACAGAACAGACTGCTGACTAATTTGTTGGATCCAAGTCAGTAGATGTTGAAAATACTAAAGTCAAATTAAGTTTGGAAGATTTCTATGCAATTTCTCTTAATACTTTAAATGATCATGCCGATTGCCTGTCGGAGCACGTATGTTGCATGTATGAAGGGAAAAAAGGGGGGTAACATGCTAACTGTTGTACCAAGCAATAGCATGCATCAGTGTGCAAGACATGTCCCACACCGACCCTGACTCAGCCAACATGTTCATGCTTCTAAGTATTGTCAAATGTTGGAAATTATAGTAGTCACAAATTCTTGTGTACAATTAAATATATACAGTAGATCATAATGAATAATGGCACTTATACTAGTTCAAATTCAATAAACAGTACAAGAAAAATATTAGTCTTCTGCTCGAAGTTTGTACCATAAAGAGCTGGCTATGATTTATATGGATTTATTTAACAAAAAGTTGCACATTATATGAATATACAGATAAATTTACCAAATTCGGACAAGTATGTCATGTTAATTGTTACCTGTTCCCACAATTTTTGAGTCCACATGGATGTAATTCAACCTTATTCCAATTGTAAAGCTTCACGAAGAGGTCATAAGGAAACAGCACCTGTGAAAAAGATCACTTTAGCAATGTCCTGTGTCTTCATATGCAGGAATTGAGGTAAACATAACAATGAAAGCTTCATGACAGACCTTGAATCTTCCCATAGCTTCACTTTGAGAGCCTAACAAGCTATGCCGCATCAACCTAGAATCTCTGAGTGGGTCCAAAATCCTTGCAGATTTATTTGTGTCAATCCTAGCATTTTGTGATAGGCAACCACACTGTGAGGAACAAGCATCAACCCCATGAGTTCTGTCAATCTTCACGGACTGCACATTAGGAACAGTAGGCTTCTTGGTGCTAGAAAAGAAATGGGTTCCAGCAACTTTAGATGTCCGAGAATCAACTTCATTGAATTTCACAGCCTGTAAAATACTGCTTGTGTCATCAACCCTATTATTTAACATATCAGGTGTCGATGATAGCAAACCACCATCTCTTATAACATCTTCCCTTGGAAAATTCTTTTCAGAGCTTGATGCTGTACGACCACAATAAGCACTAGATGGGGAGCATTTAGATCCTCTCAACTTTGAACTAGATTCGGTGGGAATATTCTGAACATCATTACTATTAGACGTTTTTGAACTGATTGATGGTTGTATTCTAGACTTCGAACCATATGGACTTGCTTCTTTAGATAGTGAAGGTGCATCTGTTGACTTTTTGGGCACTGATGTAGATGGATGAGGATCACCTGCCAAATTTCTAATTGCATCAGAACTTAGTCCTTCCACAGGACGAACATTAATTCTAGCTGCACTAGAAAAGCATCCAGAAGGGTGAGAATTTGGAACGCTAACATCACCACATTCATCAAGTGCCTCAATCTTGGATTTGATTGGGTCAATTGTTCCCTCCCAAAAACCAGAAGAAGGTGTAGAAGGTTCAGAAAATGAGTGCTCTTCCGAGACAGTGCCACTCCAACCTGATGAAGTTGAAGATCCACTTTGATTATCTAAATCAATACAGCTAGACTTGAACTCATTTGGTTTACTTGTAGCAATATCATCTGTAATCTCTGACACAATAGGTTCCTTCAAAGATAGTGACTTCCTTCTCTCCATGTTAGTGCAGGTAGTCTGCCTGTCATATCTACAAGAGTCATTCGAGTTTCCACCTGAAGGGACAGACAATTCCCCCAAAACAGTGGATGAAGAACATTCATCAGGAAGTGAGTTAATTGATTCCATCAAAGTTACATTTCTTTGTTTCTCATCAACAGCATTCTCAACTTCAGTACCATCTTTCCCATTAGGTACTTCATGAAGACTTGGTTTTATAAATATAGATTCTTGGAAAGATGAGTCAACTGGTTTGGCAAGATTCTTTCCTTGATTCCCAATAACATTACCACTACTTTCAACCTCGTCTTGCTTAAACTCCTTGAGACAAGATTGGACTCCCACGTCAATGTTCGGATGAGCGATACTACATGGATGGCACTCATCTTTGTGACCTTGTCGCCAATGGATTCTTTGACATTTTCCAGAGCTGAAATTAACAAAAATGAGGTGAATAGGTGCAACATGTTTTATCCTTGAGATAAAAGAAAACTGCCAATAGGAGCATCATAAAATCAGACTCACTGTAGAGGGAAATAGACTTAATAGACAAATATGAAACATCTCGAATAATCCATACCAACTACCATGTACATTGTTCAAATAACAGAAGAAAAAAGAAAGAAAATTAATTGCTTTTTGCTCTGGAGAGTGGGAAGAAGATCTAAATTGTCTTCACGTCCAACTCCCTATTCGTGTCCTATACTTTCCTTCCATTCCAACCATGATTTTAATAAGGGTACTTGTTTGAATTTTATTATAAGAACATTTCCAAGAGACACTCTATTTTTAAAGAGCATATTCTATAATTTAGAGCATCTATAAATTTAGAGAGAGAAATTTTCGAAGTGACTTGCTCTTTAAATTTAATACTTAATTTTACTACTCCCAACAAATACTTATTGAAAATTGAAATACTTTGAATGCAGTTTAGCTCTCCAAAACCCACTCTATATATAAAAATGTTAATTTAAAGAGTCTCTTGAAACATAATTTTAAGAATTGACTATTTAAAATAGATGGCATTTTATGTTTAAATAGACTTTTGGAGATGCTCTAAGTACACTATAATTTAAAAATCAAAGTCAAACTTCGGTTTAACACACATTTTGTAGGAGCCCGAGCCACAACTACTAACTTATTCACCACCCAGCCCTATATTATAATTTCAACAGCTTATGAAGAAATCCAAACAAGCACAGAGTCCAAGGCTTACATCTGGAGACACGCCTCGTGTGACCTCAACTTAATAGAGGCATAAGCATCATGGAAACTAAGGTGTCGGCTTATTTGTCTACCTTTCAAGGCATTTTATAACTAGCCTCAGCTTTAGGAACTACTTTTCTATAGCCTGGTACATCTTAAGAGGTTTCCTAGTGTATCCAAAACACATTGTCACATTCAACCTGAAAATATAAAGAAAGAATTGGAAAAGATGCGAGAGAAAAAGTGAAGGTGAGCCCTAGCCTTCTACAATTGAAGGATGAAGTGAAGTTGCAACTTTTTCACCAATACGCAACCTTGACACAGAGCTAAGACACAAAATTTCACCTCTTATTTTATACTTTAGTTATCTGTGTCTGTCCTAGAGATGAGGATGATAAGGAATCAAATATGTTGATTGTTCTCTTAAAGATCATATTACTAGTGACGATTGAAGATTTTTAGACTTTCTCTAAGTCCAGTAGTAGATTACAACTTTTTTTATGTGGTCACTAATATGACAAGTATTTGCTACTTTATTTATACATTTATGTTTGGTTACACGAAGTAGAGTTTTAATTTTGTTAAATTATTTTATTATGGATATTTAATGGTTTATAGTTTATTAGGAGAATAATTTGTGTTTTATATATCTTTGCAATATTTTGTAGGTACACATTACATCACATTTTTGCAGAATACAAAATAATAGTTCTAAACAACAGAGGGAATAAAACTTAGTTAAGAGAAGAAAAAAATAGTTCCATATGACCAATCCTTTCCTTTGCATATATGTGACTCCCTATATTGAAGCATGCACCTCAATTTAATGCTTTGCGCTTAAACCTAAAGAGGCCTTGCACCTGTGCTTTTAATGGATTTTATTACCATTTACATTGCTAGATAGTAACTAGTGAGTGGCAGCACATTCAGCAATAACAGGGACAAAGTGAAGAAAAGGGCACTTGGTGAATCTTTATCTAACTGCAGTTATAATGATAAACAAATATAATGACCTCCATTGTGGCCACTAATTTACTGTCATTCCCTTTCCTTTCCTCTCCTCTTTTTTACACAAGAATTACATTTGCACTCATATTAGATTGTAATTCAAAAATGAGCCCTAAAAAAATTCTATGCACCAACAGCAACTTCCTGAAGAACCATCCCAGTACCTAGTATAGCTACACGCTAGGGATCAAACTTGGTTCCAATATTTTGTCCAATATGAAAAATTATATAAAAATTTAAAAGAATGTGCCAAATTTTCAAGAAACTTGTAATATAAGTGTGTTAACAAATGGAATTAATCTACATAATCAAGCGTGACATGCAAGAAAAAAATGCATGCATAAAAGGTAACTGAAACAAAAGATCAAAGATTTCAGAAGAATTGAGACAAACCAGTAA
Source organism: Fraxinus baroniana (assembly GCA_903798355.1). Taxonomy (NCBI): domain Eukaryota; kingdom Viridiplantae; phylum Streptophyta; class Magnoliopsida; order Lamiales; family Oleaceae; genus Fraxinus; species Fraxinus baroniana. The sequence continues at coordinate 11,352 of CAIGRO010053471.1, forward strand.
CGAACAGCTTTACACTGCTTGCAGCGTGTTGTAGTTGGGGAAAAGCACACCTCACATTGATACTGGGATTGCCGCACCGGCGATGTTCCTGAAACAGATGCCGCCGCCTCCTCCTGAGGCTCGGCCGCCACGGGACAACTATAGCTATAAACATAGCTGTAACCAGCAGCAGCCTCAAACTCAGCCCTAGCTGTCTCATCGGACGCCAAGGCCAGAAGTCTCCTGATCTCATCCTTCCTGGCCACTGTGTGCCGCCATTTCTGACGGACCACCAACCACCCCACAGGGCCGAACAGAACCACTAGAGCCGCAGCCACCAATCTGTACACAAACCCTAGATCCCCTTCCAAAAGCATTTATACAACAGCAAAATAAATAATACTAATCCTCATCCAAGAAGCCCTAAATTTTTCAATACTCATAGATTTCCGCCACAACCTTCAGGAATCGAATTGAGCTTTAATTACAGTATGCAAAATTGCAATCAAATCAAATCGCCGTCAAACGATTGTTTCACCGGGAAAGCACAGATTACGATATATGCGAGAATAAATACTTGTATATATAATAAATATAAATTGTGAGTTAATTAACGGTGTTGCTTCGGGATGCAATAAAGAAAAAGATTCTGAGTTGTGGCCGCAAATTTTTGAGATCGAGATTTCAGGGCTTTTATTAACAGCTACTGAGATGTAATGTTTCAATGGAATCACTAAAACTTCGCGGTTATTTCAATTAAGACCAATAAGTCAAATAAACCAATGAGTTATTTCATACTAGGTAAAATCGATCCGGTTGCACGCCTAATCAACGGTCTGAATATGGTTATTGTCTAACTAATGGACTTGCTTACATAGATGTCAATGCCTAAAGTATATCCACATGGACGCATTCATCTTTTACCACTTAATCAAAAACTCGACCAATTTTGAACCAAATAATCGGCGAGTGAATTTTTCTTTCAACTTTTAATTAAAATCATGTGTGTGCTTTTAGTAAATTCCATCTGTATCAATATTTTTTCAAGTTTTAAAATCTACACAAGCAAGGGTCGTTAGCTTTGGTAATAGTGTACAATAGAACGACCTTAATTGAAATGATTATGAAGTTCAGTAGATTGATTGAAACTGTTGGGATTCAAAACTTAAAATTAGCCAAAAATTAAACAATCAATCAACAACTATAAAATACAAGAAACTGAAATTGAAAAATGAATAAGAAGAATTTCGGGCAACCTAATTGAGACTTTATCCAAAGTCCGAGGACCTCTATGAAATTAACTCTTTTATTGCAGCGAGGAGATATTAGTAAAAATAAAATCACGATTTATAAATATTTACTATAGATTATTTCCCTATTCTATTAAAAGAGGCAATCCTCCGTCTGTTCATTTAGGACGTATTTTTTTTTCCCAATTTATCCTCCCTCTTCACGAGAAATCCCTCTTCTAATCATTTCTATTCCTCAGTAATCTTCTTTCATAAAATAAAGTAGGCAGTGCTGCTAGGGAAAACAAAAAGCTCTTCTATTCCTCAGTAATCTTCTTTCATAAA
>CAIGRO010053476.1:0-15684 GCA_903798355.1 Fraxinus baroniana
AAAGACTTGTTTTCTTCTCAAGTGGAGATTATGTGCAAGTACGGCCACACCAATTTTAGAACTATGCGGTCGCATGGTTTGCTGTGAGTTCTTCTTCTTCTTCACATGAATCAAGTTCAACAATTGGGCTTTTCTTTTCATGCCCAACATGAAACCTAGTGTTTTGCTTGTTGCAATTGAAGTCTTGGCCATGTAGCTTGAGCAAGTAATCACATGGGAAGCTTAATCTTCTTTGCTCGTGATCTCGTCATTGATCTTTCTTTCACAATCGATGGATCCTCGCTAGCTTTTGTCCCATGGTTCTCATCATTATTAAAGAAAAAAGGTGAGAGGTGTAAGAGAGAGAAAGTAGGAGGTTGAAAAATAATATTTAAATGATATATACCCCTCGATCACCTTACTGTTTACATAGTATATTGAAACCAAAGATCATAAATCCATAGTCCAACATATTTATCCTGAATTTGTAAAAGTATATACATACTTTTTCAAAATTCATACAGGATCCCCAAAATATAATACAACCGAAGTCCACAAAATAACCCTGCAGGTCGTCATCCATGTACATCGAAATCTGAAATCCTGTAACAGCTCCACAGCTAGCCATGCCTTCTATGAAGTTCTATGCTCATCTACAATGTAAGAACTACATAAGCTAAGACTCAGTATGAAAAGACCATGCATGTTATGGGTATGTGTAATAATGGCATTTGACCCCATGCTATTTACTTTGTAATTTATGCTAAGGATGTATCATGCTCAAATATTCATCAAAATCAACTCGAAATCATTGAAATCATTCATTGGGCCCTTGACACACCTACTATGCACCAAATAGAGCTCTGCACACTATCAATATCAATAATCAATAATCAAATGACCAATATAACATCGACACCGATGATGGACCATCTTCTTGTGACCACTAGAGGCTTATTCCCTAACTATCCCCATGATCACCCCAGAAGTATCCTACCTGTAGAGCTAATAATCATAATATCACAAAAGCATAGTCGGGTGGTCCACCCTCATGTGATCACTAAAGGCCCATCCCCGATCTACCTTTACAATCAACCAGGAAGTATTACCCGCTGTGCCAAAACATATCACATCAACATGCCTCACATGCCTCAGTGCCCTAGTAGTGGTCAATAAGATATTTTATGAGGAAATATCAATTTTACAATCATGTTGTGCATGCTAGATTTTCAACCATTGACGTATGGCCTGCAGGAAGATGAAAACGCTCATGAATGATATACTTAATAAACACCGATGTCAATATATTCCGAAATCACATACTCAATGATCATACACATCATATGATATACAATGACTCCCGAGGTAAATATTGAGGCTCTATATGTTGATACTTTTGATAATAGTAGAGTTAACATTGTATTTTTGTTACTTACAGATGACTTTGGAAAGAAAAAATACCCTACCCCTAAAATGGCTTCTATGTTGAGAGCCACTTCTACAATGAGCTCTCGGTATTTGAAGTAATCTTTCGTTGCTGCCAAGCATGTTAGATGAAAGCTTTTACACTTCGGCAAAGAGCATACTGAGAGGAGGTGGACGGACCAATGGGAAAGTGGAAAAGCCCTAGAAAAAGATGAAGCTATTCCATGCCACTAGCTTTGCTTCTAGGACATTCAACACATCAAGTGACCCAGTGGCTATGTTGGCCCTACCCCCACTTCTTGGCAAGTTGATGTAGTCTTCCTTTATTGCTACAAAAGCTCAGAAGGCCATATAGGCGAATGAAGAAGTTGAGAAAGAGGTAGAACAGACCTCTAAGGTGGTGAAGAAGACATCGATGGTTAGAACCCTAGGAAAATCATGGAGGCTTTTGACTAGGCAAGACGAGTAGATTACCCCCCGGTGGTAATGCATATGCTGCCACATGAAGTCTAGGATGCCACTGTAAATTCTACAAATTTTGTGGCCACCCGTGATGCGGTTGACCTCATGGAGACCCTAGTAAACCAGATTTCCATGGCAGAAACTTAAAGAAAGCCAACTTAGAAAATGCTGGCCTAAATGATCCAAATGGATGCTTAGAAACCCAAATAAGATACCATATATAAGAGGCTGAGTAGGCCAAAGCTTATGTTCAGAAGGTGGGTGAGGAGGTAGTGAAGGACTACACTGCCAACTTCCACTTGAAGGAAGTGTATTTAGCGCTTCGGCGCCTACTTGAGGTGGTTCGCCTATGTCGAAGTGGTAGATATGGTAGGGGAGCTTTATCTAAAACTTAATGCTAGTTGAAAGCTGAGTTCTTGGAGGGGCTATCTCAGACCCCAGCTGATGATGCAGTTAAAGTAGATGAGATCAAAGTTGACCAAGAGAAAACTCTTGAGGACGAAGCTTCAGGCCAAGAAGCTATTCCTATTGAAGCACTTACTACTGAAGGTCGGACTCCAGTTGCCTTTAGTGTAGAATAGGCTTTTTAAAGTTATTTACTATGTAATGGCTGAGGCCTTCTTTTCTGCAGTATTGTCATCAATGAGTTATACAGACCAATCTATTGTCTATCTTTTCCTTAATGAAATGCTTATCCACTTCCACATGTTTTGTGCAATCATGGAGAATGAGATTATGAGCAATTGAAATTGCGGCCTTATTGTCACATACAACCTCATAGGAGATGACTTCTTATCCACATCATCTCACAAATCCCATGAGCTATGGCTCTAAACTCAGCCTCAGCACTGTTTTTAGCAACACGTTCTGTTTTTTACTTCGCCATGTAAATAAATTTTCACCTACAAACAAGCAATACCCTAAAGTAGATCTTCGATCCACTATGCTTCCATCCCAATCCGCATCAATATAGGCTTCAATTTGTAGATGTCCTTGAGATTTAAGTAGGAGAACTTTTCCTGGTGTCCCCTTTAGATACCTTAGAATTTTGTAAACAACTTCAAAATGCTCCGGTCTGGGCAAATGCATAAATTGACTAACCATACTCACTGAGAATGCTATGTCAAGGCATGTGTAAGACAAGTAAATTAGTCTCCCAACAAGTCTGTGATAACGCTCCCGATTCTTCACATTATCAGCTTTTGTAGGCTCCATCTTTACATTAGGCTCTATTGGTGTTTCAATAGGCTTGCAACTTGACATCTTGTCTCATCAAGTAGATCAAGCACATACTTTCGCTGATTTGCAAAAATACCTTCTTTGGACCTAGTAAACTCCATTGCAAGAAAGTATTTCAATGCTCCCAAGTCCTTGATCTCAAATTCTTTAGTAAGTCTTCCCTTTAACTTGTCTAGTTCATTATAATCATTCCCAGTCAGCACAATATCATCTACATACACAATTAAGATGGCCACTTTCCCTTCCTTTGAATGTTTATAAAACATAGTGTGATCGGCTTGACTTTTGAGTATAACCTAAACACTTTATCACCTTGCCAAATCGCTTAAACCAAGCTCTAGGAGACTGCTTGAGTCCTTGTAAGGATTTTTTTTAGTTTACACACTTTCTCAGCACCAAAACCTTCTTCGAAACCTAGTGGAGGACTCATGAACACTTTCTCTTCTAGGTCTCCATTAAGGAAGGCATTTTTAACATCCAATTGATGTAGAGGCCAATTGGAATTAACTGCAAGGGACAACAAAACTCTAATTGAGTTTATTTTAGATACCGGGGCAAAAGTCTCTTGGTAGTCTATCCCATATGTTTGAGTAAAATCTTTCGCTACAAGCCTAGCTTTATATCTTTCAACACTTCCATCAGCTTTACTTTTTATTGTAAATACCCATTTGCACCCTACAACTTTTTTTTATCTCTCAGCAATTCTACTATCTCCCAGGTATCATTTTTTCTCAAGGCATTCATTTCTTCAAACACTGCCAATTGCTAACTCGGTTGATCCAGTGCTTCCTGAATGTTTCTAGGCACCACAATCTTTGAAATATTTGTAGTAAATGCTATATGTTTGTCATACATGTTTTTGTAGGTGATATATTTGGCAATAGTATATATTTGTGCGGGTTCCCTTTCTAAAGGCAATGGGAAGATCGAAATAAGGATCCTGTGTAGGAATAACTGGGCCTAGCTCTAAATTAGGTTCAGGTACTGTTATTTTAGAATTAGGAATAGATTATGATGGTAAACTTGGAGGAAAAATTAGAGGAGAAAAAGAATTTATAATAGTAGGAATAGAAGGAGAGTTACCTAAGACACTTGGAAGGCCATTGCCCAGGGCTTCCGTTTGACCATGTGTTGGGATGATCAACTGGTCTTTAACTCCTCCAGGGATATTTTTCCTTGAATAAACCACAAGCTCAGGATTGCTTCGATTATTTTCCATTCGTAGCATTTTTTTTTCTGATAGACCAATTTCAGATTCGTATTCAGTGGGCTTAGTTTCCTTATTTAATATTTCTACTGATTTGAGAGAAATGTCAAGAATTGCACTAGGCAAGGGTTCGGTAATTTCCCAAAAATTTTGTTCCACTAATTTCCCTCCCTGAAGTAAATTTTTGGTAAAATATGGGCATTTTCCATAAAAGAAACATCCATGGTTGTGTGAAACAGTTTTGTAAGAGGATTAAAACATTTGTAATGCTTCATATTAGGGATATATCCCCAAAAAATGCATTTTTCTACCCTTGTGTCTAACTTAGACCGTGCCCTCTTTGAAATGTGCACATATGCGGTGCAACCAAATATTTTCAAAGGTAATTCAGAATTGATTCGAGATTCTAGAAATTCCCTTTTTAAAGTTCCAACGGAGTGGTGTACTACAAAAACTTTGTGTGCATTCTATTTATTAGATATGATGCAGTTAGAATGGCATCCTCCCATAAGTATTTTGGGATATTCATGCAAAACATCGCAGCCCGTACTACTTCTAACAAGTGTTTAATTTTACGTTATGCTATTTTGTTCTGTTCAGGGATGTCTGAACATGAGGATTGATGTAAAATACCTTTTCAGTTAAAAAGGTTTCCAAAACTTTATTAAAATTCTCCATTCCATTATAAAATCTCAAAATGCTATTTTCATTTGAAACTGGTTTTCAATCATTTGATAAAATTCTTTAAAAATGATTTCTACTTCATATTTTTCCCGCATTAAATAAACCCAACAAAGACAAATATGGTCGTCTATAAAAGTTACAAACCATCTTTTTCCTGAAATAGTGGTTACCTTTGAAGGTCCCCAATCATCACTGTGGAAAAGGTAAAATGGTTTTGATGCATGATAGGGTCTAGGAATGTAAGGTTTACGTTTGCTCTTTTCCAATAGACAACTTACACATTGAAATGATAAAGGATCAACCATTTGAAATAACACTAGAAACAAATGTTTTAAATAAAAAAACTAGGATGGCCCATTCTACAATGCCAAACCATTATTTGATCACGAACTGAAAGAGAACTAATACTACTCAGTCTTTGAGCAATTTTATTACTAGGTAAATTATCCTCGAAATAATAGAGACCATTGATCATCCTAGCACTACCAATCGTCTTTCCCGAGTTCTGGTCCCGAAAAGTACAACGGGATTCATAGAAGGTAACATAACAATTAGAATCTCTAGATAATTTGCTAACAGACAAGAGATTACAATCAAGTTTAGGAACATGGAGAATAGATTTAAGATCTATTCTCTCAGAAATTTTTATTAGACCTTATCCTACAATTGGTGAGAAATTTCCATTAGCTATCCTAACCTTTTTATTTCCAGGACACGGTGAATAAGATTCAAACAGATTTGAAGAATTGGTCATATGGTCAGATGTTCCAGAATCGATCATCTATGGAGCTGATGATCTAAAATGACAAGCTAGAGAATTTAATTCATTACCTGTGTATACAATACAAGCAATAGGAGTACTAGATACTGGGTTGGTTTTCAGCAGTGTAAGAAGATGCTCCATTTTCTCCTTAGTGAAAGGGATGGTTTCGGCCTCATTAGCAGTAGGGAAGGTTTATCCTAATTTGTCACCTAATTTACCTTTCCAGTTTGCAGGTTTCCCATGGATTCTCCAACAAGTTTTACGATAATAACGAGGCTTGTTGTAGAAATCACACCAAACACATGGCTTTTCATCAAGTTGGCGCAGATATGTGGTGGCTTTATTATAGCCTCCACTAGTGGTTACCAGGGTAGAACCTTCCACAGCAACTCCAGGTCCCTTCTTGCCTAACATCACATTCGTCTGACTTTTCTCTCTTCCAGCCAAGAATTTGAAGATGCGATTATCCTCCACGGTCTTCTTATGATGGCGTGCATCCTCAGCAAATTTCCATTTATAGATCTGAGGGTCAATTCAAAGATTTGAGATTGATTCCCTAAATCAGAATACATCTGATTGGTATTCTCCCAAAGCTCTTGTGTCATTAGATAGCACATGTAACTAGAGCTGATGTCTTCTTCCATAGAATTCACGAGCCATGTCATCACCATGGAATTCTCAGCATCGCATGTGGCATAGTTTTGATCATCCACTGTCGGAGCCTTCTTTTTACCCGTCAGGTAGCCTATTTTTCCATGTCCTCCGATGTACATCCGGACTGATTGAGACCATCTTAGAAAATTGTCACCATTCAAGCGAATTGTGGTGATTTGGACATAGTGGGATTTCGAGGTGGCTGTATTGATTTTTGTAGAGTTAGTGGTGGTAGGATTATTCAAAGAGGGTTGAGGAACGGTGGTGGATTCAGTTGAAGTATCCGACGTGGTGTCAGAGAAAGCAGGGATTGAGTGAGAGGAAGAAGGAGAATGAGAGATTTCGACAAGCAATTTGCCTACTCTGATACTAACTTGAAAAGAAAGGTTTTTTAGGAATACATAATCTCTTTCATTGATCACATATTTATAGGATTTACACAACATATACAGATCCTTCAATTCTAGAAAATAAATCATTGATTTTAAGGTAAAGAATAACTTCTAACAATTACTTTCCTAAAATACAGATATTGACAACTAATTAGCTAATTTACAGCTTTACAAGGATTATTTCCTAATCAGTTTCGATTTGATTTTCCAACAGTTCCAAAGAAGATGTTGACGGAACTACCATTATCCACTAGCATTACGAATCACGACCATTATCAAGAGTGAGTCACAATGGGGAAAATGCATACCTTTACCATCCTCTTGGGTGAAAGTGATAGGATGATAGTTTTCTTCTTCAAGAACTGTTATTTATTATATACCTTGCCAACGGAGGGTTTTTGGCCTCTCTAGCATAATTTATTTGGGAATTCCTTGTGTTGCCCCCAACGTAGGGTCCTCCAAAAATTATGTCAATTTCGTGGATATGAGCATCTTCCATATTGGCTGAAGGTCTTCCTAGGTCTCTCTCTATCACACTCTCTCCATCGTTGCAAGGATGGCTCTTGAGGGGGTCCTGACCCATTCGAACATAGGTTTTTGGTCTTGCTTAGGCGAGGCAAGTTCCTAAGAGGAGGGCGATCACTTCTTTAGTCGTTCTAAGGATTAACCTGCCTAGGTGTTGGGTTATATCTTTGAAGTCTATTGTGTTATGACCGCAGGAATGATGGTAAGTACAATATTGAGGGGTGTTTCGCCTATTTCTAGGTTTCAAACCTTGCTCTCTGTATTTTCCTCTCTTGTGGGTACTGCGTTTAATATAGTTGTGGCTTGTGATTGCAGAGAATTAGGAATGGCTTCAGACTGGCCTAGTTCCATTGGTGGTCCATTAGATTAGATGTGGATCATCTGATGGGGTAGAAGACCCCTAGTGGCTCTATTTTGATGATTGATCAACTTATCCTTGATGATTTTGCCCCTTACCATTTCCAATAAAGCATTGTCACTGGTAGAGTCCTAATTCTGTACATCTTTCTAGAAGAGGGTATTCACGTTTAGACAGTTTCGAAATGTGGACAACGCCTCCCGGTCAGTGACTTGCACACAATATGTCATCTCATCAATAAATTAGGCTAAAAAACTCTTCAACGTCTCCCCAAGTTGCTGCCTCATATCCTGAAAGCATTAGATAGGAGCATCTCCTTCTTTATTTACAGCAAATCATTTCAAGAATGTACTTTCAAATTTTGGCAGTCCTTAATACTCCGTGGAGGTAATCTATTGTACCAAATTTATGCTACTCTGCTTAAAGTCAAATGGAAAGCCCTTCATTTGAAGGTAGGGTGGCACATCTCAAGTTCATGCATGTTTTATAACTGTTCAAGTGCTTGGTCGGATCATCTCTTCAATCATACTTTGGTATCTTTAGCGGTACATAGTAATTCGGGACATGAGCATTTCTCAGTTCTTATGAAAAGATAATTTCGTCATCGTCATCGAGCAAGACCTTTGGGGTTCATCTGAGTCATCATCTTTATAAAACTGATATTTGGATGGCGGATGAGATGGACATGCCTGATTCCTTACCATTTTCTCCCTCGTGTGGCATCTATTTCTAGACGGAGTAGCTTGTAGGACATGTCATCTTCTCTCCTCCGATTGCGTTACCGCGAAAGATGGTGGTTGAAGCTTGTTTTTAGGCGTGAGATGTAGCTGGTGGGATGGCCTATACCTAGTTCCCGTGGGACTGATTTGTTACACCTATTGACAAACCTTTGTGGCATATGTCTTGACTTATATTCCGTATGTATGAGCCTCGGTGGGTAGACCAAAAGCATAGTTCGAGGAGATGTTGACTTCTACTTCTCTTTCAAGGGAGCCCTAGTGCTCTATCTTGCTGGGAGGATGGGGTTCTCTAGATTTGGACTTCATCTTCACACGAATATTATCCTTGTGGTGTGAAATGGGAAATTAGCGAACCCTCTGGCCTTGTATTTGCACGACGAGTTATTGCATAGCCATGTTTTGGTGGTGATATTTCTAATTTTGCTGCCATTGTCGCTATCTACATGGTGAGTTGAGCATCCATTCTCATACCACCACACCTATAATAGTAGTGGGGTCAGCACCGATCCATTTGAGCAGTTGCTTAGGGAGTCCCTTCATTAGGATCTTCTCTTACCCTTCCGGGAGGGACATAATGGTTTGAATTCATTTTTTCCTAAGCTAGATTCTCAGATTTTTTCCAACTTCTGGGGCTTCCACTTGTTCTTTTCCAAGAACAAATCTTTTTTCAATGAAAATTCCTAGAAACTTTCCAGCAAAATTTGTCCACGAGAATGTTCATGGTTGTAGTGGTGGTTTTTCACAAACGGCGACAATCTATTGACCTTGTGTTTTGTACCGTTGACATGGACAACAAATACTGAGCCCACTCAGGTCCATGTAAGCTAATTCCACCATGTTTGGACAGACTACTAGTCGATGATATTTCAAGTTTGAACATGGGAGAAGCTTTATAACATGAGACAAAAATATTCGGGCGCCGGTAAGATATATGAGCATAATCGCATGATAATGAAAAGTAAAGTAAAGCAACATTCTTCAACTACAAGACCTTTACAACTTATCCACATGGATCCTTCTAGCCCATCTAGAACCATAAGATAAAGTTGCAAACATTATGTTTTTGTCATTATTTATAACCTTTCTAGATTTATTTGGGTCCCATTTTTTTAACCTAAAAGATGAAACACTGAACATATTTAAATACTTTTGTAAAAATGTTCAAAATGGAAGGGGATACACTATTATTGCAATTTGGAGTGATCATGGTAGATAATTTGACAATATTGCATTTGATGATTGTTTGTAAAATTTATGACTATGAACATAATTTCTAGGCTACTAGAACTCGTCAATAAAATGGTGTCGTAGAAAGAAAGAATTACACATTGCAAGAGGACTATGAAAATGGTTTATCGTAATATTTTTAGCCCAAAACCATTAATACCGTTTGCTATATTGTAAATAAAATTTTGATGAGTCGAAAGACAACGAAAATTCCATATGAACTTTAAAAAAATAGAGTTCACAATATCGGTTACTTTAAAGTGTTTGGTGGCAAATGTTTTATCTTAACGCTTGAGAAAATCTTGGAAAATTTGACTCAAAGTCCAATATTGGAATTTTTCTTGGTTATTCATCTACAAGCAAAGCTTATCGAAGTCTTGAACAAAAGAACTTTAGTTGTTAAAGAATTCATGCATGTAATTTTGATAAAGTTAATTACTCTTGATCAAGAGAAATGTATTGTTAATGATGTAGGTTTGGAGATTTATTTTCAGCAAATGAAATTCAAAATCAAAACAAGGAAGATTTTAAAACTGTTGAAGATCAACATGACGAACAAGCAAGTGTGCAACAAGATGAAGAAGAATCTTCCGAAGTACAAAGTGATCAATCTCTACCTAAGGAATGGAGTCAAACAAAATACATTATGGACATGCTCAATAAGCTTGAAATGAAAGGGTTGACATCAATGAACACTCCAATGAGCTCATTAATCAAATTGGTCATAGCTTATCAAGGTACTTCTATAGATATAACAAAATATCGAGGTATGATCGGATCTCTCCTTTAGTTAATCACAAGTACACTCAATATTATGTTTAATGTGTTATTATGTGCTATATTTTAACCCAATACTCAAGAATCACACCTTAAGTACCGTAATACGAATTCTTAGATATCTTAGCGGCACTAAGACATTACGTCTATGGTATATTGTATTAGAATTTACGAATACGGAAAATCAATTGACTCTATTCTCACTAAACCTCTAGCACTTGATAGATTTTTATATCTTCGAAGAGGTTTGGGAGTTAAAGATGAAGTATGTGGCTAAATTGCATTCTTACATGATTGATTCTATGTGCAAAATATATAAATGCTTCAATTGATTATGCTTTTGTCATTTCACACACATGTTTAGTATTTTACTAAAACTATGATGATTATACTCATGTTTAAACTTGCATAGATTTGACATCTTGTACTCAATTGAGGGGGAATATTATTATTTTTTTATTATTGATTTAAAGTTTTGATCTTATATGTCATACTTTTGCTCTCATATGTGCTACTTTTTTGCTTATGCCAAAAGTGAGAAATTGAGTAAGATAGATTTGAAAAGCACTGAAAATGGGGAAGATGATTGAGATGATATGCTTTGAATGATAAAATGATATACTTTGAACCATCTACTATTTGATATGCTTTAAATGGATTACAATTGGTTTGTAAAATATAGCGGGAATATGCTATAAATGTGAGATCTTTATTCTTTATTCACTGTCGATATTACTTTGCAAATAAACTTTTTTTTTATAATTAAAAAAGGGTAAATTGTTTACCTATGATTGATTATAAATATAAAGTTTTGATTATAACAAACAAGTTAATCTTGTTTACTAACAACTGAATTTAAAGTGATTATAGTTTTCGAAGCATTCAATGATAAATTGATTGATCGTTGTCAAAAGATCTTAAAAGACAAACGTCAAAGAAAGATCAAGATTAAGACTTTAAGAGTCAAAAATCAATGAAAGATCAAGACGAGAGCCTAATAGCCAAACTTTGAAGTAAGATCAAAAACTAGATTTCTTAGTTCAAATGTAAAGATACTGATACTTTGGTCTTTAGCAATGAATGATAAAAACTCAAAAATCACTTTGTCCACTAAAAGCTATTTTGAATATCACTTGTATAAAATGTTTTGATCAAAAGTAAAATTGATTTTCAAAATGATGTTTGAATTTAGACCATATTTTAAATCATCATTACCTTGAAAACTAGTTAAAAATACCTTCAAAAAGTCTAAATTTGTCAAAAATATTCAAATCGGATCAAACGGGGTTAAAAAGGGAAACTTGGCAGAAACAATCGAATTCCGGTTTGAGCATGCAGACATCTAGATGGTCGTCTGGATCCCCAATTTTATTTTTTTTTGCAAAATCTTCCTCTATAAATTCCTAAAAGGTAGATGTTCGGTTGATGCAACGGTCAGATTTTTAACTATTAGATTTCATATGCATAACAGATATTATGGTAGTCCAGATCCAAAGACGGACGTTTGGTAGATTGTTCGGTTCGACAATGTATTTTACTTTTTGAACTTTGTAAATACTCTCACTCTTTTCATTATTTAAAGAGACTTTCAAGAGCATCAAAGTGAGATATATTTTGAGAGATTTCTTTATGCTTACATTTGCATTCATTTCATCATATAAAAAAGTTTGTTTGATTAAAACTCTTTAAGCTTCATCTTCATCAAAGTTTTGCATCTATATTTTTGTACTCAACTTATTTCTATTACTCAAAAAGAAAATTTTGAAAAAGATTAGAAAATTTTGAAAAAGATTTTTGAACTTAGATTGCATATATTTCTTCTACTTCTTCATGTTGAAAACTTTGATTGATTGAATCAAACTTGTAAAATCGTCCTATTCATCGAAGTTCCTCATCTCTTTCTTGATACTTAATTTATTACAATCATTCATCAAAAGAGATATATATTTTGAGAAAAATTTTGACCTCACATTGCATTTATTTCTTCTTCATATTCTCGTCAAAAAACTTTGATTGATTGAATCAAATTTTTAATTATCATATACGTCAAAGTTTTTCATATAACACTTGAACTATCATTATTGTTATTTATTGAAGTGTAAGTGTCTCTTAGTACTTTATTTATTTGTATCATTTATTAAGAGATAGTTTTCATTGAAAATCATTTATTCTAACCTTGTGGGTCGTATTAAGGTCTTGTGAAAGCTTAATAGTATAAGGATTGTTACTCCTTGTTGTAAGTCACCGTGTGAGTTATTTTGAGGTCCTGTAAAACTCAATAGTGTGGATCATATTGAGGTCCCCACAAAGCTCAATTTTGTATAAGGATCAATGTTCGTTGTTTGTAAGTCAATGAAGTGTTGTAAAGGGTTGGATTACACCATAAATCAATCAATGTAGTGAAAATGTCTTACTCGTGCTGAAAAACTTCGTAATGGAGGACTTAGATCATTTGCTTTGGATAGAACCTTCACAATTATATCGTTTGCATCATCCCTTCTCTTTTACTTTTCGCTTTCATATTGTCACTTGTTATTTGAATTAATCTATTTAATCTTTACTTGCTTGAATTAAGACTAATTCTTCGAAAAAAAATTTAAAAACCAATTCACCCTCTATTGGTTAGTTATTCTTGTGCTATTATTAATACATGATACATATCATCAAATTCATCAAGGATAAGTAGCCAATTTTTATATTTTTAGAAAGAAGATCAACCTAACAAGAATTGAAGGCCAATTACAACAAGAAATTGAAGATTTCAACCATAGGCTGGAAGATCAATATCTTTTGCATTATGTCATGATCTGGGTTATACTTTTCTATTATTTTTCTTGTAGTTTACATAAAATCATTCTAGGATAGATCTTTTATTGTATTGAATGAAGATGAACCACGTTGTTTATTTAGTAGTTTAGTAATTCTTGAGTTTCTTGATTAATTTTGTATTCCCATTACATTATTTAATTGTTTGATCATCAATTAGATAATGAGTTGTTTGTTATAATGTTGAGAGACTCACAATATGTTTAAACACGTCTAGGTTAACACACTCTCAATAGATGTAGGAGTAACAATATCTCACTTGCAATCATATCGATAATATAAAACTTAATACATTCTTATCATTCAAATTCATACTAGGAATAGACTTGGATCGTCATTAGAATATAATCAATTTATCTTAAAAATCGATATTGAGAATTAACAATAGATGGATTCAAAATTCAACAGAATCATCTATAGTTTGATACAAACAATACTTCTTTCGTATTTCTTAGATTAATTTTGAATAAATAACAAACCAAAATTTTTTTGTATCACATAATTTGAATTTCATATAAAGCTAGTAATCTTAATTTGAAATTTATTTTAAATAGGACGACACTTTTAACTTATCAAATCTATTACCTATCAAAGCACTTATACGCTTGTGGGAATTGTTGTTGGGAAATAAAGTATTTATTTTGAGTTTATTAGTTTATATAAGATTCAAAATATTTTATTTATTTGTTCTAGAATATTAATTACCCATCCAATCTTTCTGTTTGTTTTTCACAGTTTATGCAAGATTCTAAATAAATCGAGCTCCTACCTTTGGAATCCGAGATCGAAATGCCCTTTAGACGATCAAAAAAAAAAAAAAGAGAATAGAGAGAATTAAGATCAATGACAGAAAATCAAAATTAAATTCAATTACCCCGAGATCCACTACACAACTAGTTCCACCAAGAGTAGTCAACACTCATGACAAAGTAATAGTCTGAGATTATTATGTGATTCCCGCTCTAGTTTGTGTGCATCTGGCTACTATTTATCCACCATTTGGATAGGCCGAATCTCACATTCGACCAGATGTCATCAACTTGTTTCGCAATCATCAAGATATTAAGTTTTCTAGAAAACCAACTGACAATCTACATGAACACATACAAGCTTTTCTAATGCTCTATGATGTAATCAATTGTGAAGGTATGCCAACCGACACTTTTCGAATGTGCCTATTTCTTAACACTTTAAAAGGTGGTACATGAGAATGGCTACACTAACTACTCCCTGGGAGCATCGTTTAGTGAAATGACATAGTATAGAAATTTATTCCGAGATTCTTCTCATCGTCTCGAGTCCATCAAATCATAAATGAAATCCATACTTTCAAGTAAAAGGACCTCGAGAGCCATCCAGAAGCATAGGAGATGTTCAAGCACTACTTTAGAAAGTGTCTGAATCTTGATATTCCTATATAGATCCAACTCTATATCTTCTATTCAAGCTTGCATTCTGAATACTATAACATGGCCAACGATTTATCAGAAAGATAAATAATTGATATGCCCTTTGATAGAGCATATAAGTTATATGAGGAAATTGCAGAAATTTAGTCCATATGGACAATAGAAAAGAAACTTTTGAGGAAAGTGTATTTAGAACCTTGATCCAATTACATCATTAGCACCCGAGCTGGAAGTATTAACAAAGACATTGGACAACCTAACTCTGAATGTGAACCCGAACCCTTCAATAAAAAAAATTTGGAAACCTAGGTAGGATAGATAACAACTGTATTGTCCAATAAAACACATGGTATCTTGCCCAATGACATAGAAAAAGAAGGAATAGGTATTGTCAGTTGAAGCTATGAATTATGTAGTACTTGAGACACCATCAATTAAGTCTACATATTGCCACCTATTCCATTCTTTCAAAGGCTTTGAAAGTAACTAAAAGAGAAACATTTTCAGGCCATCACTACAAGAAGTAGAGTTCAATTACTAGAAATTAACGTGAAAAAGAAAGGGACTGACGAAAATCGGTACTTATCACCAACGACGAACAAGTGGGTTCGTCAAAGAATCGGTCAATGTTAATCAAGAAGTCAGAAAGATCACAAGTTAAGGCAATCAATCATGTCAACAAACATAAGCCTCCAATCATATTCCCTCAAATGTTGTAGAACAATAAACTGGTAAATCATTTCAAGAAGTTCTTCGATGAACATAGATAATGTTACATCAACATCTCTTTTGTTGACATCATTCTATGTATTCTCAATTGTATTGATCTTTTGAAAGAAATGTTGACCAAGAAGAGAAACCTATTAATAGATGAAATGGTGGCATCAAGTAAAGAGTGCAACGTAATCCTACAACACAAGCTTTCCCCAAACTCAAAGATTCAGGGAGTTTCACTTTACCTTACTCTATAGAAAATTCACATGATGTTATTCTATTAATGAAATATTATGCTTCTCA
>CAIGRO010053524.1:0-15036 GCA_903798355.1 Fraxinus baroniana
TCTAATTATTTATCAATTACATAAACATTACATCATTAATTATTTAATTAACAAAAAAATTACATCTTTATTAATAACAAATTAATTCTTAAACAAAACTATTAAATATAAACTAAGCAAACGTGCATTACACGTTGCTTACACCTAGTATATACCTAAATCTCTATTACACCCAATGATATACCTAAATAACTATGAGTAAACATTATACATAACAATAAATCAAAAGCCTATCTCATTATTCCAAAAAAATAATAATAATAATAATAAAATTCCCTTGTTGAAGATAATGGCCTGTGTGTTGTGGATTTGACTTTGAGGGTGTTTTTTCGACTCGATTCTGACTATGAACTATGTGAGCAATTTTTAATTTTTTTTTTCCTTCTCTCAAACTATTGGTAGGAGACATAACCTGCGATTTACCTCATTCACCAAGGTTGAGGGCAGGGTTCAACCTTTTTAAATTAAGGGTTAATTGACTCTTGCCATCAATTACAAGCAATAAGTGAATCAACTACAAATCCCTTCAATCTGGATTCCAATTGCGGACATTCAAATTCAATTTATTGGTGCCCATGGCCCTACCATGTGTATTATACCATAACGATATAAAAGATACATTAAAAGTAAATTAATCACACAACAGTGATTATAATTGATGTTATAAAAAGATTGTGGTCTTCAAATTGGAAAACATTACAGCTCGACTACGCATTCTTCATTCTCCTTTTTAAGAAACAATTTGGATATGAGAACAATACTATTGGCACCACCAAACAATGAACAATGGATGTAGACTTGATAGCTTACAAGGAATAGATTTGCCAGCTTAAATTGAATAGGCCCATTGACCTATAACAGTTGATTTCTATAAATTTTCAAATCTTTACTCCGTCACGCTGTGACAGTTAATGCGTTGCTCATGTGTCGAAACAGTTGTACTCGGTATGCATGAAATAAATAAATCTAAATTGAATGGCCAAAAATAGAATATCGAAGAGCTAAAAATTGATGTAAAAAGTGCCATATACAAGGTATCGAAGCAGTCAAAGACGAAACTTCAAAAGTACATTATTGCAAGAGGTAGAGGCAATGGTTAAAGGACTTGAGCTGGGCCAACTTATATATTTTAGAACTATATATAACATTGTGGATAAGCCTAAAGACTAGAATGTTGATCAGATGGGTCTTAAAGGAGCACTTTAAAATGTTATAGGGAAATGAAAAGCAATTAAACGAGACAAATTTATGTACCTTTCTTTACAAAAAGAGTAATGTTATTTGCAATAACTTACTATCGTAGTTGTTCTATGTGGCATACATGTGACGATTAGTGATTTGATGCATTATTGTGGTAGTTTTTATTGTCTTATGCATCAAATCACCAATCGTAACATGTGGCGTAGTGCGATTACCGTAGTGAACAGCTACAAATAACATTATTCTTAAGGAAATATAATAAAGAAAGCAAAGATATGGAAGGATGCAAACATGCTTTTTCTTTAAAAAATTCTTATATGAATGTCAATTTCTTTTTGAATGAATGTCAAGATACGTGTAGTGGATAAATCTAAAATCTATATATGTTGAGATTTGATGTTCCATTTTAAACTTGTTAAGATAAAGTATCTCAAGTACTCATTGGTTGGCTTCAAACTTGGATGATGAGAAGTTTATTTTTAACATGTTGTGGCTCGTTTAAAAACATCAATCAAAGAATTTAGTTAATCTTTAAACTTTAAGCACTCAAATTGCTCGTTTGAGATTGTTGGATTCTAATATTATATTAATATTATATTGCGACTTGTGATTAGGGCTGTCAATGAATCAGATAAGAACTGGATTTGCCCATATCCGATCCAACAATTCAACAGATATTTGATTGTTAAATCCATATCTGATTTTTTATGTTATCGGATATCCGATCCGAAATCAAAGAAACTAGGAAAATCAGATCAATGTTGAAATTAATTTTTTTAATTAAATTTTCCCAATTTTTTTAATTCTCAAACGGGTTTAATAATTATAAATTTTTCAACCTTTTCAACTTTTAGCCAATGGATTGAAAGACATAAAAAGTTGCTTACCTATTTATTGACTCGCTTATTTATAGGGGACATATCCAAATATTTTGTTATAAATGTTTGATATGGGATGAGATCCCATTTGGTTTAGATGTAGTATATTGTACATTTGGTTTGGTTGTAGTCTATTGTATATTTGCATTAATTTTAGTGTATTGTACTATTATATAAATAGTTATTTATGTTTTATTAAATTAATCTTTTTTCCTATCTTTTACTAATTAATAAAAAATTAAAACTCTTCAAATATTTCAATTAGGACTATTATACATCTTGCATATTGAATATATTTATTTTGGTAAGCTCTTAAAATTGCACTTGGTACTATAATTTGTATGTATTGTTAAGTAAATTTTAGATTGATTAAAAATTTAAAATAATATTAAAATAAGAAAATATTTTTTTTTTCATTTTTTTACGCATAGGCTTCGTCTAGATTTGCCTAGCTCAAACCTCCACACCCTCTCCTTGTATTACGCTTTTTAGAACACTGTGTACAAGTGGATTAACTTTCATTTTTTATATATATTTTGAATTTGACGGCTTTTTTTAACCTAAATTTCTTTATTTTCTCATTTATTTATTTTAATGAAAAATAACAATTCATAAAATATTTAACCGACACAACAATTTATAACAAATATGATCGGATTGACCTATATCCACATTTGATCTGTATAGTTAACAAATTATTAGATTCAGATCTTGATAAGTTATCGAACTAAGATTATAATTCCATTTCTAATTAATTTCATCGAATTTGAATCAGATTCGATCAAAATCCAATCCATTGACAATATTACTTGTTGTTAATCTTGAGATGTGGACCGAGAAGGAGTAATGCAAAATTGATGCGAGATTTATCCATTAACCATCTCTTTTATTATCATTCTTACTCACTTCTAGGTTTTTATAATTTTTATAGATAGTTTAGTGCTTGGTGATATTGCATTGAACTGCCAATAACGATTAATCGTTGAGTTAGCTATCGTTGTTAGTGACATAGTTAAGGTCATAGTTGACAAGGTAAGTATTGCTCGGAGCTTTGAAAGTTTGAACCTGTTATTTAATGCACATAACGATATATATATCATTATTTTGAGAATTCGTTCAATTTGTTACGAATTTTCTCTTATAACCCTGAACTTGATTATATGTTGTCAACTCGATGTAATACCTCTCCAAATGGGAAAATTCAATCTTATTAGCAACTGTGGTCACTCTAACAAAATTCACCACCTCTTGGATTGAAACTCGATTATGGGTATGAGAATTTTGAAGAATAATGCAACTTGTACATAAGAAGTTATATAATCATTTACATACAAATGAAGTGTCCAAAGAAAGGGGAGAAGTTTTATTTATTTATTTGGTTGAAATTTTTTTGACCTAATCACGTTTCACCACATCATATTCATGTAAACTATTATGTAACACAACTAAATCTTGAATAATCCAATTGCACAATGTACATATCACTAGTAGGGTTGTGAATATATTTCCAATATAATTTCCTGATTTCATTGGTGTCATAATCGGTCATACTAAGCCACAGCCTAAATGCCCTACAACTTAAGATGATAGGACGAAAAATATATGGTCTTGATAATAATCAAAAGAATTAGGGATTCAATACATAAAAAATATGAAAAAAATTACCTAAAACCCTACTTTTTAAAATTCAATTTCATAAATAAGATTATAATTATTTTCTTTCAAAATTCAGGTTTAACTCGCTTTTCACATACCTCTGCCCCAGCTCTTGAAATTTGACGACCCCCCTCCACTAACCCACTATTCACATTCCTGTGCCTCAAGTCACCAAATTATAATGGTTTATTCTACCACAATTCATGTCTCCATTGATTAAAGAATTTTTAGCAATTGACGAAAACTCCGAGATGGCTCCCTTTTGCATTTTTCTTCTTCTTCTTTTTGCGATTCGGTCGAGTAGAAAATGGCTGTGTAGTTTTCTTGTATGAATGGGGGATTGTGTAAAGAAAAGTGAGTCAAGAATTCAAACAGAGGGAATAACTTGCATATTTTATTAAGCTTTGGATTCGACTTTATAGCCTCACAACAAACTCTTAGCTGGAGAGTTGGAAAGTAGTTCACACCACGTGATACACTAATAAGGAATAAGTCAAATTAACTAATAATCCTATAAACCAGTAATTTATTCTAACAGAAATCAATTGACTCTTTCAATCCCTCCTTTAAACTAAGTGCTCTGAAGCAATTAGTTTACATCTGCAATTTCACATACGTCGAGTTTCTCTCTGAGTTTATGAAATGCATAAAGCTTTAAAGGCTTGGTCATCAAGTCTACTACTTGGTCTTGTGTTCCACAGTGAATTAGTTCAACTTCACCATCTTTAGTGAGATCTCTTAAGAAGTGGAAACACACATCAATGTGCTTGCTTCTCCTATGCATGATTGGATTTCTTGAAAGTTTAATAGTGGAACTATTATCACAAAATACAGTAGTGCTTCCTTCTTGTGAATAACCTAACTTCTTTAATACCCTTCTCATCCAAACTGCTGGATAAGCACAGGTTACAGTTGTTTCAAACTCTGATTCTGTGGTTGAGAGGGTAACTTTAGGTTGTTTCTTGGATGACCATGAAACTGCACAAGAACTCAGCAAGAACACATAGCCAGATGTGCTTTTTTCGTCCTTCACATCAACAGCATAGTCACTATCTGTGAATGCTAGCAGTTCTTCTTTCCCTCCCTTTTTATAAAAAATCCCATAGTAGATGGTGCCCTTCAAGTACCTTAATATTCTCTTGGTAGCTTGTAGATGAAGTTCTATTAGTTTAGCCATGTACCTGCTTATTAAACTAACATAGAACATCATGTTTGGACGTATAGCAGTTAGATACATTAAGCTCCCCACTAACACATAGCCAGATGTGCTTTTTTCGTCCTTCACATCAACAGCATAGTCACTATCTGTGAATGCTAGCAGTTCTTCTTTCCCTCCCTTTTTATAAAAAATCCCATAGTAGATGGTGCCCTTCAAGTACTTTAATATTCTCTTGGCAGCTTGTAGATGAAGTTCTATTAGTTTAGCCATGTACCTGCTTATTAAACTAACATAGAACATCATGTTTGGACGTATAGCAGTTAGATACATTAAGCTCCCCACTATCTGCTTGTAAAAGCTTTCATCCACTGTCATTCCATTATCATCTCTGCATGCTTTGAACCTTGGTACAACTGGATTACTCATTGGATTACTCTCTTGCATCCCAAAACGTTTCAAAACCTCCATAGCATATTTTCTTGACATATAAAAATGCCATCAGATTTTTGCATTACTTCAATGCCCAAAAAGAACCTCATTCTTCCCAAATCGTCATGTCAAACACTTTCATCATTGAACTTTTAAATTCAGACATCATAACATCATCATCACCAGTAAAAATTAAATCATCTACATAAATACTCACAATTAAAATTTTACTTTTACTGTTCAACTTGATGAATAAAGTCTGCTCATTAGGACATTTTTCAAACCCTTCTTTGATGAAATGAGCTTCAATACGGCTGAACCAGGCTCGTGGAGCTTGTTTTAGGCCATATAAAGCCTTATGCATCAGCTGCCTTTTGATGCCATTCCTCTTGCAGAACTCCTTGAACTCTTCGGAATTGAATTCCCCCATGTGTCAGTTCGTAAGCACTTGATATACATTCCTGTGTCTTTCTCAACAAGATCTTTAAAGCATCTGAATGAATTTAAAGCTTATAACTTATGAATTAGAAAGTAAACCCATGCTTTTCTGCTGAAATCGTCGATAAAGCATAGAAAATACCTCTTCTTACTATTTGAGGTGGGAGGTACAGGACCACAAATATTTGTATGAATGAGTTGTACTTCTCTATAGCCCTCCATACACTCTTTTTGGGAATGGGATCTCGATGTTGCTTGCCAATTAAACAATCAGTGCAAACCACTGTGCTTGTAAAAAGATGAGGCATACTACGTACCATATTCTTAACTTGCAAGATTTTCAAACCTTTGTGGCTCAAGTAACCATATCTGCATTGCCATAAGTGAGAGAGGTCTTGTGAGCTTGTGTAGAAACTTCAGCTTTCTTTTCTGGCACACTAGCCCACAGGATGAACATTCTATTTGCTGTCATATTGGCTTGGAGGATCAAACCCTTGTCTGGATGGTAGATCTTGCACATTCCTGTATGAATTAGGATTGCTAGACCCTTTTCCTGTAGTTGTCCCAAACTAAGGAGGTTGTTCTTCAATTCTGGAACATAGAAGACTTCTGAAATAACATGGTTAAAACCATTCAAGTGTAATTTGATGTTTTCTTTACCACTGTCATTTTGTTGTTGTTTCTAAGCTTCACTTGCTGTGTAAAACTCTTATTAAATTCACTGAACATGCTCTTATCTATACACGTGATTTGAGCACCCCGAGTCCAAAAACCATACATCATTGTGCTTCGCTTCATGCATCTCCACGTATGACATTAATAGCATCTCTTCATGTTCATCTGCTTCTGCATAGTTTACCTCCTTGTCCCATGTTGGACATTCATACCAAAAATGCCCAAGTTAGTGGCACTTATAACACTTAATTGTGTTTTTATTAAAAGCTTGGCCTCGCCTCTTCCTCTACCTCTTCCTCTAAAATTGCCTCTTCCACGCACTCTTCCTCCAATTTTTCCATCAATAGTAACTTTTAGAAGCTTATTCCTCTCCTTTGCTCTTATGGAATTTTTGCATGCACAATGAGTGAAATTTGCAGTTCATCAATGGCGAGTGCATAACATCCTTAGATTTCTCAATCGAACAAACTATATAGTTAAATTTGTTGATTAAAGATCTAAGAATCTTTTCCACTATTGTAACATCTTTCATTTGCTCTCCATATACCCGCATTTTGCTAGCAATTGACATAACTCGAGCAAAATAATCAGTAATGCTCTCACCCACCTTCATCTCCAGAATTTCAAAATCCCTCCTTAGTGCCTGAAGAATCGAGCGCTTCACCCTTATATTGCCTTCATATTTCTTCTACATTGAGTCCTCAGTCCTAGATCTTCTTTGAGGTGCTCTTGTCCAATATAGTCTCCAGTATGATTTTGTCGATTGCTTGGAAAAGGTAATTTTTTATCTTTAGATCTTTGAGCGGCAATTCTTCAAGTTTCTTCTGCTGTGCATCTGGAACAATTGCTCCTGCCTCTGGCTCTGTGTAGCCTGTCTCTAGCAGGCTCCAATACTCTTTACTTCTCAATAAATTTTCCATAAGCATGCTCCAATGGTCATAATGACTATCGAAACGTGGTATTGCAGGTTGGGCAAAATTTCCTTCACTCGTCATCTTCTCTCTTACTGCAAGTCACTCAAAGCTGCGGCTTTCTCTATTTTTTTATTAGGTCCAATGGGGCTCTAATACCAGTCTGTAAAGAAAAGTGGGTCAATAATTCAAATAGAGGGAATAACTTATTTTATTAAGCATCAGATTCGGCTTTATAACCTTACAACAAACTCTTAGCTGAAAAGTAGGAAAGTAGTTCACACCACGTGATACACTAACAAGGAATAAGTCAAAGTAACTAATAATCATATAAACCAGTAATTTATTCTAACAGAAATCAATTGACTCTTTTGAGTTGGAACTATACAAGAAGGATGTCGTGGACATAATCTCCTCGTTTTTGTAAATGGCTAGGGATAACTTGCATTCCTTTGATCGTACTGCCATGGACAGTAGAGGGGATATTGGTTTCAATTTTTGATTTGGTGTGTGTATGTCTCTTTGAGATTCGAGTAAGGTTGTTGGGTCAGATCTAGAAGATAATAGTGATTAGGACACGATCACAAATCTATAAGGTGGTGTGATTTATATGGACGACAACGATTTTGGGTAACAATGGTGATGGTTTGATTGTGGAGGAGGAGGAGGTAGTGATGTGGTTGATGTAGTGGTGGCGATTTAGGTCTTCTCGCGTGGAGGTGGTGGTGGTTTTTTAGATGTGTTTGAAGATGGTAGTGGAAATGGTGACAATAGTTTGACGGTGGAGGTGACGATGATGGTAATTCGATAATCGGTGATCGACAAGAAGTTATGACCAATTAATTTGAGAATTTGTGATCGACGATAAATAAATGGTAACCTATAAAATGTGTGATTTATGATAAAAAAATCATGATCAATTAATTTAATAATTTCCATCGATAAAAATGTTTCAACTTAAAAAACTTGGGATTTGTGACTGGTTGTGACCAATTCTGTGTTGATTGTGACTTAATCACATTAATATCACATTTAAGATTGATCTGGATACACACAAACACACTAAAGACAAATTTAATCATGTTGAAGATAAATTTGGTCACAGTTGGTCATAGATAACACATGTTATTGACTTGGTTACGTACAATTCCAAATTAGACGGTCATAAACAGTCATACTAAAGACAAATTTGGACACAATTAGTTACAAATAGCACAATTAGTCACAATTCTGGTGTGATCCGTGGGAGTGGGGTGTAATTTCCAAAAAAAAAAAAAAATTTTAATCTTTTGAATTTTTTTTAAAGGGCGGGGTTGGTAGAGGTGGTTTTGGTTGGGGTGTAATTTTCATAAAAGTTTTTTCAATTTTTGAGAATTTTTACAAATTGGGATGGGGTGGGGGTGTAACGTGAAGAAAAGTTTTCAATTTTTGAATTTTTTTTACTGATGGTGTGGAGTGTAACCTCGAGAAAAGTTTCAGTTTAAAAAATAAATTATAGGTGGAGTGGGGAGATTAAAATTATATTTTTAGTAAATCTTGATAAAATTTGATATAATGTGTAGTTAACAAGTTGTGGATATATGATTAAAATTAATTGTTGATTTTGATTAAAATTAAAATTTGAATTTTCATACCTCCAAATATGGATTATATTAAGCCCTCGTTTGATACCCATTAATTTTTCTTTCTCATTCTTATTTTTTATTTCAACTACACATTCTTCTAATAAAATAATATTACACATAAATCAAAAACTTTTCATCACTTTTCACCACACATTCTTACATCAATCACTATTCCAAAAATTCTTTTCTACTCAAAATGGGTTTCAAATAGGGGCTAAGTCTTTGTTTGAGCTCTATTTTGAGAGAAAAGATGCATTTTTGAATAATGATTTTTAGAGAATATGTAGTTAAAAATACGTATAATATTATTTTATTTAAGAATACGTGATTGAAAATAAAATTTTTAAAAATACGACGCACAGACAACACATAATTTAAAAACAAAACGCTGGAATAATCAANGGGCTAAGTCTTTGTTTGAGCTCTATTTTGAGAGAAAAGATGCATTTTTGAATAATGATTTTTAGAGAATATGTAGTTAAAAATACGTATAATATTATTTTATTTAAGAATACGTGATTGAAAATAAAATTTTTAAAAATACGACGCACAGACAACACATAATTTAAAAACAAAACGCTGGAATAATCAAATGACTAATTTGAAATACACTAACTTCCAAAAATATTTGTAAGGGAAACGAATCTACCATTTTAAAAAAATGAAGGCACCAAAATTACAACCCGATATTATAGGCGGAGTTGTCTTTTTCTGTGAAAAAGAATTTGAAGCTGTAATGGCAATATTGTCAATGAAGGCAAAAATTATGGCATTTCTGCTCAAATCCTATCTACAAATAATGGAAAATCTCCGTTATTTTTTTTGTCCTCTGTGTCGCATCTTCCGTTTTTTAGCAGCCGAAGAAATAAAGGTTAGTAGCTCCTTAGCTTCGGTACCGAAATCTAGGGTTGTTTTTGAATTTTGTTTTTGTATGCTAGATCATGTCCTCGATTTTCGTATCTCAGATTAAAATTAGAAATTTTTAAGTTTGCTTTTGCTCGTTCAGCGAAAATTATTTGGTGCTGATATACATTTGATAAGTTAATTTTTTTAATCTCTTGTTAATTGCGTTCATATTGTTTAATCCTGCTTGCATTTGGCGATGCTTGATTGTAGTACTGATAGCTAACTTTGGGTGAAGTACTGCTGTTAGTAAAAATTATTTGATTCTCCTTTTTTCAATTTGCTTGATCTAAGGTTTCTTTCTTTTTTGCTAGTTCTCTGTAGCATTTGTGCTAAGCAAAGTATGCTATTAGTATAGTGTAATTTTCCCAGATTTATGATTTTGCTTGTTCATTGCTCCAAGTTTGGAAGAGCGAATGCTGGTTAATGTTATTGGTTACTTTCTATTAGATTCGCTTTTATGGTGAGGATTTTTAAGGTACACTTTGATTTTTTGAGCCATGATTTTTTTGCTCCTGCTCGCTAGATTATTTTTCTTTTCCCTGTGGCTTGCAATATAATCGTCAATTTTGTGTGATGTGTACTTCCTTTTAGATTCTGCAAAATGGAGAGTATTCACAGCTTTTGGCAGTTGGGAGACAACCTTCGAGGGCAAGCAAAAGTCTCTGAGGATCACAAATGGTTAATGGCTGCGTCTACATTGGCTGAGCAGACAAGGTCAAAGGGCGAGAGGAGGAACAACCTCGATTTCTCAAAGGGTCCAACTGAATTGAGGCCAAGAGATAATTATGGATTTCAAGAAGATAACAAATTTGAAAGCTTTAATTTCAATACGTTAAATTTGGATGCCAAAATATCTGAAACAATTGCTAAAAGCCCCATCAGAAATGGTATTTACAACATGAATGCTGTGTATCAAAATCCTAATTCCAATTTGGGAAATATAAGCAAATATAACAATAATAACTTCAACAAAGAGCCTATCAAGAGCAGCAGTAACAATAGCAATAGCAAGGAGGAGAACACAAATGCGAGCAGTACAGTTGACAAAAGGTTTAAGACTTTGCCTGCAGCAGAGACACTTCCCAGGGATGAGGTTCTTGGTGGGTATATCTTTGTGTGCAACAATGATACAATGCAGGAAGATTTAAAGCGACAACTATTTGGTAATTATACGATTCTTTTCTTATGCTGCCATTGATCTTTGGTTGAATGCTGATGTTTTCCATGAAAAGGGAGCCATACTCTAACTATAGTTATGTTAGGCTAAGCTTCAAAAATGTTTATTATCAGTGAATAAATTTTAAAATAAACTTATTGGCCAAAGTTGAAAATTAGCAAGTTGCTTATTTTGACAAGAGCTATTTTTAAAGTACATCTTACTTAAAAGTAAGGAAGAAGTAAGTTATCAAAACATGATTGAAATTTGAAAAAAAAAAATGTTACTTGAAAGTAACTTCCACTTCTTCTTTGTTTCAGTTGATATTACTTTTAGACCTGAAAACTTTTGCTGCAGAGGCATCTTGTTTAGGGTTCAATTGGAGGCATGATTGTAAGAGTTGTTGGCCTTGTATGCTCGAAATCTTGACTTATTGATATGTAACTACTTAGCCCCTATTTGGTAGAGATTCAAATCAGATTTTTAGTAGATTTTGATAAAAGTTGATAAAATGTGTTGTTGAAAAGTTGTGGGTCCCATAAAATGTGTAGTTAAAATTAATTGTCGATTTTGATTTAGATTTTAATTTGGATTTTAATTTCTACCAAACAGGGACTTAATTTTATTGGAAAAGTAAATTTTACGAACTACTGGCCGAGGTGCTTCTGTTTCAAGTTTCAAGTTGGAGTTACCAATCTTAAATGCTGGAGGCATACATCTACTTCAGTATTAAAATTGAATATTCTTTTGTTGGATCATCTGAATGAAATTAATGGATATTCTGATTCTAAGTTCTCGAAACAATCGAAGCCCTTGTATTTGACAAAACCTTGGCATAATTAAACGCTATAGACTTTAATTTGCACCTTCGAATTAAAATTGCACGGGAAAGGTAAAAAATGTTGCACATATTTGTCCACATTTCACAGCATTTATGTTACTGGAGTCCTTGGTAGTTATCCGTACTTAAATCTGTACATTCTATTGCAGGTTTACCACCAAGATATAGAGACTCAGTGAGGGCTATAACACCAGGCTTGCCTCTGTTCCTCTACAATTACACCAATCACCAGTTGCACGGTATTTTTGAGGTAAGTTGCAATTTCTGTTTTATACTTTGTCTGAGCAGTACCATGATGAGACCATGCGAGTTTTTTAATTACAATTCTTTTTAAGTTTAGATTGAACTGATCCTTCCTGGGATATTTCCATTGGCAAACTGAAAATAATGTGGATTTTATTGCACTTGTTTCGGTGTAATTTAGATTTTTGCAAGAAATACAAATCCTAACTTCTCCTTTTTGTTTATGGTTATCCAGCCATTCCAAGTGTAGAAATGAAATCATTCCCAAATGTACGAGGATATGAAACAGATTTTGTTAAACTTTTACTTTGAGCAGAAAGTGGCTTTAGTTGTCACAATATTTTGAAGAATAACACTTCCATTCAGCAGTATAACCTGTAGTTAGGATTTGAGTCATAGGCACACCTTTGTCCTTTCTAGCCAGTGGTGGAGCTAGGATTTTTTGTTGGGGGCGTAGAGCCTTCAAAGATTTTTCTACGGATCCTTAGCCATTGGAGCATTCCTCGTTGAAATTTTTTTCTACTGGGTTTTCACTCTCGTAACCATGATATGACTCTTTAAATCAAATATCTGTTCTCTTTAAGAAATATGTCCACTGCTTTTCAATAATATTATCCATCCGTAATTGTGCTCGATATAATTTGCTTAGTCATTTCCGTTGTAAAATTGTGATTTGGCTTAAATTAGTGGGACAGCAGATTTATGCATAGAAAGACGAGTAATTGATGCTTCATAAGTTTAAAACATGGCTATTATAAAAACTTTCTATGCATGAAAAAAATTATAAAGAAGGGACACCATATGCAAATGAAACACGCTGTTGGGGATTGAAAAGTCCGATTGTAAAGGTTGAGGATGTTTTTGCTGGTCATAAAATCTAAAGGTTGATTGTGCTAACTTTTCCAAAGAGAAAAAAAAAAAGGAAAAAGAAAATGTAATAGTTGGGATTCCAATTAGAGTAGCCATGGTAAAAGATTGCAGCTTTTACCACTGAGATGCAAAACCTACACATTGATAAGCTAAGCTGTTAATACATAATATGTATTTATCAAAAAATTACTATAGAATTCCAGAAAAATATTAACAAATTGTTGCAAGGGCAGTCTCTCCTCCCTGCCCGCCGTCCCTCCGCCTCTGCTTGTAGCTTTTGAATCTTGATGAGCTCTTCATAAATTGTTTCTCGATTTTTTGCTTTGTACAGGCTGCAAGTTTTGGAGGTTCCAACATTGATCCCACTGCTTGGGAAGATAAGAAATGTAAAGGCGAGTCAAGGTTCCCTGCTCAGGTAACAAGTAGTCTTATGAACTATGATGTTCAGGTCGTGTGCATGTATGTTGTGGTTGTATTTTCTTGCCTTGATTCTTGACTCGGCCGCTGCTTGTTTTATTATAGGTAAAGATTCATGTAAGGAAACTCTGCAAACCTTTGGAGGAAGATGCTTTTAGGCCGGTTTTGCATCATTATGATGGTCCCAAGTTTCGTCTCGAGTTGTCTGTACCTGAGGTAAGATGATGAGGATATGTTTGCCTAAGTTTGAAAGAAATAAACGTACTTTTGCCTTACTCTCAAAACAAATTAATTCTTACTGATTTTGATTTATAAAAAGGTATTTGTTTAAAACTTTTTACAAACATTTAGAGCTTAGCCACAATGTGCAGTCCTAATGGCAAACTTCTGCGATACCTTTGTTCTAAGCATAGGAACTGGTGTCTAAAATTCTAAATTATTATGTTGTGACAGACCTTGGACTTGCTAGATCTTTGTGAACAAACCGGAGTGTGGAGTCCTGCTTCTGATACTCAAAGGGAAATGTAGTTCTGTTTTTGTATTATGTAGGTTTTGTTTGTATGTGGCTTTTCGTGGATTTTCCATAAAAGCGCAAGCATGGGAGCCAAATCTGATTTGCGAGTAGGATCAGCTTGTGAGTTGTGTTGGCCAATAACTGGTGTGTGTGTTGTGAAGCTGGTGTGTTGAAGCTTTTCACTATAATTAAAGCTGTAATAGTATAGAAAAGTTTTAAGAAATGCCCAAGTTCTATTTGTCGAATGACTTATTTTGGAATTCAGGGTGGAGAAATCCCGTCATCTTTGAATTCAGGCTGCACATCCAATTATGAATGAAGTTGAATGTCTTGAAAGTTCGATTTTCAAAGCCCTATTTATTTTAAGAAGCAATAAATAATTACATAACTGCTCTAAAAAAAAAAAAAAATTTACATAACTGCTCTAATTTTCCGAAATTATTGATTCTTAATGCTGAATTCTATATATGTATGGTTTTGAATTTGACTAAGATCATCTTTAAATAATCCCTTTGAATCTGCAATTAAGGGGATATCTTTGTTGTGAAAAATGAATGATTTGTGTGTAGATATTTATCAATTAACAAATTATCAATTAAGTAACATAAAATATAAGAAGAGAAGAGTTAGAAAGAAAGCAAGACTTAGAGAGTCATGTCAATGACGCTGTCTTGAAGTCGTGTTTGCTTTCCATCGTACGGTTCTTTCGGCATTACATGGTTTCAAGATAAAACTCATAGTGATCACAGTTGATTATCCTTTTATGTGCATATCATATAGAGATAAAGAGTGAGCCTTAACCGAGTTGTCGAAAGTATAATAATATAATATGAAATGTATATGGGAGAATAATTCTTTAATTAGTGTTTTTTAATTGTATTTCAAGTTGTATTTTTTATGTTGCATCTAACAATGAAATCACCCTCCCTTTTGTAGGGGAAAATCAACCCCCATAGTAATGTAAAATTAATTAATTCATAACTTCCATTCAAATAGTTAAGTATTTGTTACATTAAAAATTAAGATTTTAATTAAACCAAAAATTGAAAATTAAAATGTAATAATTTTGAAAGTTGAAACTTAAATCTTGTTTGAGCTCAATTATTTGAAAAAAAAAA
>CAIGRO010053541.1:0-10603 GCA_903798355.1 Fraxinus baroniana
CCTTCTTTGTCTTCCATATATCCTTCGATCTCCCTTTCCTATTCTTCTTTCTTGATCTAAAACAGCAGCAACACCATTTCGGCCAACAATTGCATGTTTTTCCAGGGGATTTGGTCTTCTTTGGGGCATCATATCCATAAAGTGCTTGCCTCCTGAAGACGCACCCAGTTCCAACATAAATTGGACCCTGGATCCCGTCAAGCCCTTTCATATTTATCTGGTTTCAATTAAGAAAAACAAGCCTTTTCAATATACAACTTTATAAACCATATTAGTAATTTTATATATGAACACTTGAGAACTTACGTCAAAAAAGACAACATTGCGGTTCGAATATCTATCATGTCTATCAATTCCATCAAATCTTTGAGGAAATTGCACATAACATATTTTCTTTCCAGCTTGAGGGTCCATCATGAAACACATAGCTTCCCTGAGAGCCTTGTTGTTATTTATGTAGTGATCACAGTCAACATTAAGTAGGTAAGGAGCATTCGAGATTACTGCTGACACCCGCACCTAGAATTACAGTCGTTACATATAATGAATCAGACAACCAAATGCATAATCACAAAAAGAAAAATGATTAGTGCAAGAGGAAAGGTGGGTGGTCAAGGGTAGAAAGTTACCAAAGCATTCATAGCACCAGCTTTTTTGTGGTGCTCAAATCCAGGTCTCTTCTCACGAGAAACATAAATGAGACGAGGCAACTCATTCCCTTCAATATCACGAACGCCATTATGTCCCAAGAACACCTGGTGCGAACATAAAATTTAGTATCATTTTTTTTTGGCAACATAATGTTTCATTTTTTGTGTTATCCTCAAAGAAATGCTCTTATACCTGGATCATTCCAGGATGATCCCTGACATTGTTTCCTGGCCATGGAGTTCCATCCTGCATTGTCCAACCCTCCTCGGGAACCTTCTGTGCCATGGCAACCAATCCATTTATTCGAACTTTGAACTCTTCATATTCCCTCTGCACAGATGAATTTATGTTGACCAAGTTAAAACCGAAAGCCGACTTCACTCTGAGGATGAGTCGTGAGGTTCTCTGAGTGCTATAGTGAAGAGACTGAATGCAACAGTATGAATCAGATCCATACGTAAATTAACCTATTTATTTCTTTTTTTGAAGACACTACATATTTGTGCAATTTTCATATCGCACAAATTAATGAAAAATAAAAAGAAAATAATATAAAATTTTGAAATAGATCAAAGGAAGAAGTGAGATACCTTCATTGCACGGCGTTCCATAACAAACGTTGGATCGACCTTGTCTCTTAAATAATCAACCTTTTGAGCAAAGTACCATTCTGGAGCCCGAGGCTCCAGGTTAAATTTCTTGCAAAACGGAACCCATTTCCTGGCAAACTCGGATGTCTCAGAAAGGGCTTCAAACGTTAGCATGGCAGCACCATCATCTGAGACATAACATGCAACCTTGTCGACTGGATAATCCACAGCAAGGATGGAGAGAACTGTGTTTGCAGTAATGAGTGGAGGTTCTTTCAAGGGATCCACTGTACTTACGAATATGTCTATGGCAGCCAGTTCAGAGGGCTTCCCTTCTTTTTCATACCTGGTAGAAAAGTTGAATTTGAGGTAACTCAGATACAAAACTAGGAAGAAAAATCAGATATTGGATAGTTTAGAGACTAGTTATATTGTTGACTTATCCCTTGACAGCGGATCGACTAATATTCCTGCATTATATAAAGGAATCTGAGGGGACAGTTTTTCTCTGGGCATGGAGAAAGGACTGAAAAGTGTAAGATCTCCAATATAAAATTGCTACTGCAGTGGTGATAGGATGTAGTTCCCACATTGAAGCTGAACCACCTTAATATGTTTGTTCTTTGTTCATTTTCTAATTGCTGATCTCGGAATCAGAATCTATGACTGTATAACGCTAGAGACGGATGGCCACAATAAATAGTAGCAAACGTGGGTGTAGGAAAGCAAGAAAAAAGCTATATACCTTAGTAAGAGTCTATCTAGGTATGTCTCTCGCTCAACTGGAAACCACTTTGGAAACTGATCAAATATCCATGATATGGCGAACCATATCTCACATATAATTGAAGTGAGCCACAATCCATATGCATCATTCACAGGGTGGCGAATTCTGTAGTGAAAGAACAACCCTAGAATCACAATTCTTAGTAGAATGATTAATCTGTAAGGGTTTATCTTGCTTGAAGAAATCGGTAACTTTCTTGAAAGGGGTTGTCTGCCTTCATCCATCCTGTATAAAAAGGATAAAAAGGAAATTCAATAAATCAAATAATTCCATAAGAAGTTGAGAATCTAAATACTTTTTCCAGAATTGATTATCTAAATAAAAGAGCGTGTGGGTGTCAAATCCATGCATGGCATGAAAATATCATTGACGTTACACTACATAAGCCTAAGGCAACCTAACTCCATATTTCTACATTAACCCACCAGAACTGCAGGAAACAGTCCGAAGTATGTACTCATACATTCACATGCTTCCTAACATAAATACAAACTTAAAAGTAGAAGTGACAGGGAAATCAAATATGCATGGCCAGTCCTTGTAAATAATGGTTAATGAATAAAATTTAATGAAAGATTTATCATCTATGAACCTGATGTTGAATCTATTTAATTGATTATGAGGAAGGCTTCTTGCTCTACAGTCTACACAAGGCCCAAACGGACAAAATATACACTTATCTCAATTCCACTCCATGCATCCACAGGGATCATCAAATGCAACATAACCCAACTTAATGCTGGTTGCTCATTGTTGCTAATAATCTAGGCAAATATTCGGCTCTACGTTACGGTGTCGAAAAGACGTTAAAAATTCTATATTTGGGATTTCAATAGAAATGACAAACAAATAGAATTAGATATCATTGGTGAATGACTAATACTCTAGTAAAGCAGGCATTGATTCCAAAAAAGGAAGAGAAATTTCAAAGAATTTTTAGATAATGCGACCGCAGAGTATCTGAATAAGGTAACATAAGTTCACGTCTCTGTAGCACGGACACTTCAATTAGGGTAGCGTGTCCGTGTCCATGTCCGTGTCCGACACGTGTCAGACACAAGTCGATACCGACACTTCTTGGACACTCTGCCGTAATCATTTTTCTTTTTATATTAGAAATATTATATATTGTTAATACAAAAGCAATGCCACAGCTTTTCTGCAATTTAATTCTATATTTGGGATTTCAATAGAAATGACAAACAAATAGAATTAGATATCATTGGTGAATGACTAATACTCTAGTAAAGGAGGCATTGATGCCAAAAAAGGAAGAGAAATTTCAAAGACTTTTTAGATAATGCAACCGCAGAGTATCTGAATAAGGTAACATAAGTTCACGCCTCTGTAGTACGGAGACTTCAATTAGGGTAGCGTGTCCATGTCCGTGTCAGACACAAGTCGATACCGACACTTCTTAGACACTCTACCGTAATCATTTTTCTTTTTATATTAGAAATATTATATATTGTTAATACAAAGTTATTAGCAAGTAACAAATAGATACTCATGTTTAAAATATTTCAACAAGAAAAACTAATAATAGATATAAAACTAAGTTTATATTATATAAATGAAGAATTTTTAAGAATTTAATCAACGCGTCGATGACGTGTCGTGTCTATACTTTTTTTAAAAATCGCATGTCGGCGTATCCGACACGTATCGTGTCGGACACACGTGTGTGTGTCGGTGCATCATAGGTTCACGTCATCAAAAGATAATATATTGTGCATTGATATTATCTAATTGAAGTTTTTCAATGGAATCCTTCCATGTTATTGAAGGAATATAGCATATATAGGTTAGCCTACAATTCAGGATAATAATATCGTTCACGAAAGCTACATATACAATGTAGTGGTTAAAAGTGTGCAAGTCAATTCACTTATAAATAAAAGAACAAATATCTACATAAAAACACTACAATAAACAGGTATGATGGGCCTACTTGGGTAAATCAGGATCATCCAAATCATCTCCATCATTGATGCCACCATCTTTATATCCTTGATGCTTAACTACTTGAAGTTTTTCGTTTTGTTTTTTCTTCCATTCCTCCATTTTTTCCTTCCATGCAATAGTACCATATCCATATACAGCCAAGTCTTTTGTTGGATCCATTGGACGGGGTGGCACTGCCATTATCATACATGTATTAACTTTCTGACTTGGTAAATAGTCATCGAATTACACAATGCATCTAAATAAACTTACTAGACATAGAAGAATCGGAGAATGGCACAGGATGGATTCGCTTTCCACGCCCATTTACCGGGGGAATTATGAGAGCATGACTGTCCGCAGAAATGGTATCGTCCTTCATAAAACGTGTATTTTCATCAAAAATTGTAACTCACAAACTACACTAACAAAACACCAAAAAAGATAAGAAAAAGATTGAGCCTCCAACTACCTCTTGTCCATAAGTGAGGAGAGGAATTTCCGAAGCAACTACTGAGGAATCCCACTGCAATGGAACAGTGATTCCAGAAGCACTTCGGCCAATATTAAGGTGAGCTGAGCGAGCTGCTGCTGCAATCTGCTGTGGATCTCTTCTTTCATTGCTGTTATAATCAAATTCATACTCTAGATCGTCAAATCCATCCTCATCTTCATCGCCATCGACTCTGGGACTCCCTGAAAATTAAGTGGCATTCTAATTGAGGTACAACGAACAAACAATATAGTTAAGTAAATGACAAGAAGCGTCGGTTACCTTTTATGCGCTTGTATCTGGTTTTGCATTGAGGGCAAGCTTGATTTCCCTCTCTCCTTTCATACTCATAGCAAGCTCTACAAACAGGGAATGCACATTCATTACAGGCAACAAAAGACTCCCCATCAACCGTAATTTCTATGTCGTCTCCACAAATCTGACAAATCTGCCCACTCAACTCTTTCACAGAAGTCACCTGCCATCAAAGCATAATTCAACCATAGACGAATTAGCATCACATCCGGCAATTCCAAGAATTCATACAACTAAAATTAATGCATTATCACTCACAAACTTCACAAAAATATTTAAAAGTAAGTGTAATAAAACAAAGTTAAAAGATACAAGCAGAAGTTCGACTGGCTCCAATCTAGAAAGTTGAAAGAGGGCTAAAAGAACTTCATTTCAATTAACCCCAGATTTTGCATTAAGTTTGGATAAAACAAAGGTCAAATAAAAGGCAAAAAAGCAAAAAGATGAAGAAAATGATTTCCATAATGGCTTTGCAAAAATCCCAAAACAAAAAATAAGGCAGTAAAAGAAGACTCCCTGAAAAGTTCTAGAAAATTGAGCTTCCATTCCAAAATTGCGCCAAGGAATTAGTAGAGAATTAAAAAGAAAAATTAAGCACTTCACCCAGTAACAACACTTCTTAATTGAAAATGAGCAAAAGAGCACCTCCAGAAACCCAAAAATGAAAATACTTGAACAATAAATGGAGTTGCAAATTGCAACCTCAGGAGAGTTAGAAGCAAAAATAGCAAAAAAAAGAGCATTATTAAGTCCTTACCCTTCCAATCTCATCAGCATTGATGAGAACAAATTCGTTCCTTTTATGTGAACCAGCCACCAACCTCCCTTTAGTATCCATCCCAAAACAAAACCCTCAAAGCCTCTCCTTCTCTTCAACTTTCACACAAGAGACACGGTCTCACAGTACCTTCACAATCAAGAAAAGAAATGGCAGAATGAAAAATCACTCAAACCCCATTAAAGTAATCTATCACTGAAAACGATACATTTATAGGCGCATGAGAACCAGAATATTATAGCATTTTAGAGGGAGAATGTGGGATATTGTGGGTTATGACAGAGAGGAGTCTTTTCTGGTTTTCGGGTGTTTGGGATTCTTTTCTTGAGAGAAACCCTCTGTCTTGTGATAAAGGTCTCTCCCCCACACTCTCTTCGTATAATGAGCTGTAGCAGGCTTTCACAGAATCAAATTACTCGAGGGTTGAAGAAGTGTGTATACTGTGTGTTTTCTAGAGAAAAGAAAAAAAGGGAAAAAGAAATTTTAAAGAGAGAGGTAGACAAGGATTGATGTTTGAAATATGCAAATTATGCAAAAATATGTAAATTTGAGAGAGAGGAGTGGTGGTGGCAAAGGGGCCCACGAGAAGGTGGAGGAGGGTGATTGGTGGCGGAATGAGCAAAATGAGCCCACTGTGGAAGCGGTGAAACTTGGATGGGAAGGGTACTCATGGAATTTTATTTTTTTTGTATTTTTTGGTGAAGACATTTATGATAATATTAAATTAGTAATAATTACTCACCGCTTGCCGTGATATTATATCTCTACGTTGTTTTATACGGAGCGACTTTTGTTCATTTCTTTCCTAACTTTTGAGGTCAACCTCCCGAATTTAAGAGAAAAGCAACAATAGAAGTAATGTACAGGTTTGAAATCTACGTATGCATGTGGTCAGATAAAGACAATAGTCGAATGAAGAATATAACATGAATACGCAAGTACATAGCATCTATAAAATTATAAAATTCGTAAAATAGTTCCATTATATCGTGACAATTTGTATGATTATGATAATCTAAGTATGTTTATATAACTTCGACGTAAAATTATTGAAATCTTTGTGGTAAGATTATGATAATCTTAGTATACTTACGTAACTTCGATAAAAAAGTATTGAAACTATTATGATGTTAGTAATCTTAATAAAAATCGATAATCTTGACCTAAAGAAAAGATAGTGAAAATAAATTAAATTTGGTGAAATATATATAAATCATTATTATTACTAGTACAAATCTTTTGTTTAAGGATAAGAACTAAGAGGTCAAAAGGAGAAAACCCTTCTCATCAAACAAAGTAAAAAAAGAAAAATAAGAAATAAATTAGGCAACCTCTTTTTCTCATCACAATGACTAAAATGCCCTCTAGCAGTGGAAAAAGTAGACTGCATTCTAAATATTGTATTTAAAAGTCCATTGAACTCTATTTTCATTTTTAATTTTTTAATTTTATTTTATGGGGAAGGTTGATTTGAAAGTTCTTTAATTTCTACTTAAGTTTATATTTTAAGAATTTCAATGTAACAATTGTCATTTGGTGCAGAAATAAAATTAGAGGAGTCGTTATATTTAATTTTACAAGACATAGTTTGTGAGTCAAAATAAATTTAATCTCGATAATTGATTAAAAACTTAGAATTGAAGTCTTGAAATGAAATTTCTTTTAGGATAACGTCTTTTTTTAGACTGTTTGAATTCATATCTCGATTCGTTGTCTTCCATATCAAGGCGCGTTTATGACTTCATGTTAAAATCTTATATTTGTTGGCTATGTTAAAAATATATTTCATCTAAATTTTTGGGTTGCAATATTAGAAAAATTTACACTTTTCGTCCTCAATCTCTGTGATATAGTATATATAACTCTTTTTTAGTATAATATATCCACAACTTTTCAATTATGTAGCAAAACTCGTTCTTCCCTCCAACTTAAACATTAAATGACAGATTTGTCATTCTCTTTAAATAAAAATAAAAAAGTGGTAAAACAAAAAAAAAAAAATTACGAATAGAGTCCTATAACTTTTTACAAAGTACAACTAAATCACAATTAAAACAGTTAAATACATATCAACACATAAAAAAATGATATGAACTTATATTCCAAGTTTTGTAACTTGTAACATTAATTTGGTACATATCAAAAAGTATAACGTGAAAGAAATTTCAAGTTTAGAAGTAAGCTCGCATTACCACGTAATGCATATTTTAGCAATTGATGGGCATAGCAGCATACTCAACATGATTTTGCAACACAATACTTATTCTCGTAATACAAGGTTTCAATATGAGAAGCTATATGAAATCTACATTTTCCGTTTTTACACAAAGTTGTACATAAAACAGAGTATAAGTATATAACATAAACTTTATCCAAAAGACAATTCTCGTTGCAATACACAAACAACATACTTATAAATCATATTCTTTTTTAAGTCGAAAAGTTCCTACACCAAAGAAAAACTTGTTTTGTTAATATAATTATTCATAAATATAACGTGTAACAACATATTGCTACACGGGAAATAGCATAATATTATATCATAGTTTAGAAACAATTTGTTGCGAAAGTACAATACATCGAATAAAACTAAAATTATTGATTTATATTACTTAATATGATCACCATCTCCAAATGGTTTGATCAAACAATTCCACATTGATCATGTACCCATAAAATTATTGAATTCATGCAATGATATCAAGTATAATAATATAAACAAATTCACAATCGTTTCGAGCAAGTAACGATCATTTCAATCTCAAACTTTAGACCACCTCGAGAATCTATAGTAAGAACATGACTACTTCAATCTCAAACTTAGGCAAAAGTTCCAATTTGTAGTGCTACATAAAAATTTGAGTTAATTTCAATATCAAAACTTCGAGTCCTAAATTCACATTATTCAAACTATAATGACAAAATGTGGAACCTGCAACTTGAGGTTATAAAGATGTCTAACTTTAAATTTTTTGTTGATTGTTTGACTTTCTAGAACATAGAAATATGTAAAATCGAATTCCATATAAATATTTGTCGACACTTTGAAGAATTCACTTTTGATTTTCAAAATGACATTTCTTCTTTTGCCTTTTTATACTTTGAAAATTTAGAGATTATCACATCCTGAAAATGCGAAGAAATGGGAAAATTCCTTGCTCTTGGACTTCTACGGGAAAACTACATTTAGGTCCCCAAACAACTGCTAGTCATGTTCTGATCCATTGACCTTCTTCCCATAATCTAAAAATCAGGAAATTGGCATTATTGAAATTCTCGGACTATTCTCCATCATATTTCATGTCATGATGTCCAAAAATCTTTGTTAACTTCAGACTATCTCGAATAAGGTCTATAATTTCAAACAGTCTCGAAAAATTCTCAAATCAAACATGTCCAAAAACACATATTTTTAATATTAGACAAATTATTTGGCTCAAAACTCATCGCATCATAACATTTTTTCAAAATTATTGAAGGGAAATTGTGGCACAATGATGCAACACCCTTTGGGCCTCATTTGATGGTCCAGCTGGAATTGAAACCCAGCCCAAATCTGTTTTAATAATTCTTGGTGAAATCGCATTTTGAGAAAGCTGAAAATCGTATCTCTCATTGCCTGATTTGGACGCTCGTGATGTTGCCTCGTGCTGCCTCCACGACCGTTGGATTGGTAACCTTGAGCAACTCGCTTAAAAGGGCTTCTAGGGTTTGAGAGTTGTTAATCTGTGGCTTCAAGATTCTTCTTGGTTTTCTCTTTTCTCATTGCTGCGTCGTTTCTTCTCGAGACTTCTTCTGTCTCCTGTAGAAATCAAAAGTTCTCATTTGATTTCTGAAATACATCTCATTAGCGTGTAATCTTTGGTGATGTACTTTGTTCGAGTGTGGTTCTTGAGTGAACCTTGAGTTGTATTGCAAAGGAGATCTCATCTTGTGTGATAATAGGGTTGTCTGAGTGTCAATCTTTGTATTTCTGTATTGGGGCTTTGATTTGAGTATCACAATGGTGTATTCTTGAGATTGAAGCATGGACTGAGAAGTAAAACTTGTGGGCTTTGTTCGGTTCTCGAATAAAGATAAGTTCCTTTTCTTGCAGTTTATTTGTTGTTTATACCTTAGTATTTTGAGACTATTTTCAGTTTGTGTATTATGTTCAAATTTTATTCAATTGGCATATATACTTGTTGATAATTTATGAGCTAATTAGTGAATCTCCTCCCAACGGTGGTATCAGAGCTCTCAGTGGGAGTTCTTGATAATTTGGATGCTTGATCTTGACACCATTACTGAACATTGAGTTGCACTGTTTTTTCTTCAGACCCTAATTAAAGGGGCTTGGTGAGATCCTTTCATTACAAGATTCTATCTAGCTGTAAATTGTGCTTGAGTGCTATGACTGGATTGGGTGTTTTGACTTGATTGAGTTTATTACCTTGTGTGGACATTGCTCTGTTAGTTGATATTGTCCTATTTGGTTTACTGCCTGGTTGAGTTTTCTGCATTGGTTGAGTTTACTGCTTTGTTTAGGTACTTTTGCCTATTGTAGTTTATTCTGCCTTGTGTTTCGAAAACCTGAATCATTGACTCCTTGTAATTCCTTTGTCTAGAAACCATGAGTTGTCTGGAATCTGAGGGTTACTTGGATTAAAGTCAAGATTCTTGATAATCCTGAATTCTGAAAATCATTCTGCAGTATTATATAAGCCTGATAAGCCTGATAGAGTTTTGTAAATAAGTTTTGGACTCTGATATTTCTGTAGTGTCTCTTGTGTGGTGATATTTATTTGACTGATCTACATTGCAAGTTGCTATTTGGTGTCTAATTGATCTGCATACATCCATTTCACTAAAAAAAAATTTTAATGGAAAAATTTGAAATAGAAGTTTTTAATAGCAAATGAGACTTTAGTCTCTGGCATCAGAAAATAAGAGCTCTTTTACTTCAACAAAAATGTGCTAAAGCCATCGATGAGTCATGACCTACCGATCTTGAAATTAGTAAAGTGACTGAACAAGATAAAACTGCATGGAGTACCGTTTTCTTG